>PTFA01000351.1:558151-720176 GCA_003342895.1 Casuarius casuarius
CGCCGTGGGCGGTGCAGTGAGGACTGAGGTGGTGGTGGGGGCCGCATAGCGGGGAGCCCCCAGGCTGTTCCCCCCCCCGAGGGGGGAGCGGGGGTGTTTGTAGTGCAGCGAGCTCCAGTGCTGGGTGGCTGCAGAGTGTCCCCCACCCTTTACCCCTGGGTGAGCGCACTGGGTGCAGCAGGGTCCAGGGTAACGCAAGCGTGGCTGCAAACCGCCCCCCCCCGCGGGGGTCTCCTGTGTGCAATGCAGCGAGGCCCAGCGCTGCGGGATGCAGCACGGCGCAGCGTGTCTGTATGCAAAGCAGATGCCCCCGGGCCGTTTGTCCCTTGGGGGCAGAAACGATGCACACGATGCAGCGGGGATCAGCGCTGCATGCTTGACCGCTTCCCTGGGCGGTGGAGAAACACACTGTACGCGATGCTGTGTGATCCAGTGCGGAGTGAGAGCGTGGCTGTGTACGAAGAGCCTCCCCCTCCCTCCGCAACGGACTATTCCCTATGCTGAAAAGCAACGCTGTGTGGTGCGATCCAGCGTGCTGCAGCGTGAGCGTGGTCGCGGGCAGAGCCGGCGCCCCCGGGCTGCCCCTGGGGCAGGGGATGTTGTACGCGGTACGACGCGCTGTGATCCTGTGCTGTGTAAGCATGGCCGTGTGCGGCCAGCGTGCCCCCCCGCCATTCCCGGGGGGGGTGTTGTGTTGATCACACCGTACTGCGCTGCACGCAGCGCAATGCAAATTGCGTGTGCTCCTCCGAGAAGGAGGAGTCCTTGCGTTGCAGCGCAGTACAGCCGTGGCAGTGTGATTGCGTCCAAATTGTGCACCCCCGGGCCATTTTTCTGGCCTGGGGACACGTTGCACGTGTCCCAGTGTTGCACAGCACGGTGTGATGCTGCGTGGCGTGATTGCGTACAGAGCCTGCGCCCCTAGGCCATCCTGGGAGTGGGCAATGCCGCGGGCAGTGCAGGTGTGATCGCGAGCAGCGCTGCACCAGCTTGCCTGTGTTGCCCCGCCATGGCTGGACTGGGAGCAGTGTGGTGAGGCAAGGCAAGGCGTCTGTGGCATGTCGCTGCATGCAGCAAGAAGGAGCAAGCGCAGCCTTGCTGGGCTGTGCCGCGGCTGCTTCCACGCTGGAAGGCCCAAGGAGGGAGCTCTGGGTGCCTGCAGGCTCCCACCAGGGCCAGAGGACATCCCAGCTGGGAGAAGGAGGGCTAAAGGGGGGCACCCCCTTCCCTTGGACCTCCCATTGCTGGGAGAAGGAGGCTTGCAGCAAACGGGACCCGTTATGTGGGGCTGGAGCATGGCAGGTTTGCCATCCCAGCTCCGTGCAGACCTGGGTCTGGAAGGTGTTTCTCTCCCCAGGTTGTCTCCTGGGCACCTGGCTGTGCTCTTGGAGGGTTTTGGTAATGGTAACAGCCTTTTGCAGCTGAGCTGGTCACCAGGATAGGGAGAACTGGCCGTTGTTCTGCTGATCAGGGCGGTTGGGTCAGCCTGGTGACGCTTGTGTCCGCCATGTCCCGCATCCCAGTGTTGTGGCAGGAGCATGGTTCATCTCACCTTCTCCTTGCTTTGCTCTTGTTCTAGTGCTCGTCATATTGGGCCATGCTGCTGTTCTCCCTTCCAGGGGCTTCCTGGGGTGTCATTTAAACCTGCAGGACAGTTGGGACAAGTCTGATGCACTCTGGAAGCGAAGCAGATGAAGTACTTGTACAGTCAGCTAATGCTGTCAGCGCTGGTCTGGATCTCCTCGCAGAGCAGTCAGGAGACAGGCGTGATCAGGGCTTGCTCTTGCCCTCCCTTTCTGCACCTGTAGCTGATGTACTGAGAATAAATGAACTTTGTAGTGTGGGTTTGACCCATGTGACAGATTGCGTGAGGTTCCCTGTAGAAGACAGATTGTATATGTATGCAGCAGTAAGTTCTCAGTGTGTTTAGAAAGGCAATGAAAGATGTGTTTTGTGTGGGTGCTGGAAAAAAAGGGTGAGGAGAACACACACAGCCTCGAGCCAGCTCTCTTGAGCTGACTAATTTTGCCCTTGTGAAGGCAATACCCTTGCTTAAGGAGGGAGGCTGTAGTGTGTTAAGCCTGTTTCCAGCAGTGCCTGACTGGTTCATGGTGTTGCTACCTTTCCTTGCGGTACCTGGGGAGTGAGGAGGGTCTCTGCTCTGGGCATGGGGCATCTGCTTGGCCAACCACAGCAGGAACCTGTGGTGGTGACTGGAGTTGAACTCGGTAGCGTCCAAACAACCGCAATGTCCTTCTCTCCTGTTTAACAGATACTAGCTACCTGGTCCCAGGTCGTGGTCTTCCTGGAGGCACCTCTGATGGAAACCGCAGCCGAGTTACCTCTGCTGACAGGACTCTGAACAGAGACTAGAGCAAGGAGGGAAGTCTCATCTAGCATGTTAAGCATTGTGTGGGCAACATGCTGCTCATTATTGCCAGTCACACACTGGCATTACACTTACTAGCGTTGGTTTGGGATGGCACAGTGCTGAAACGTGTAGGTAGATGTCTTACGGAGGTATCGTTCCCTGATTGATGCAGCTGAACGAGCAGAGGCCAGTAAAGCTGTGTATGCCCTAAAGGCACGAGTGCGGTCTTACTGGCAGAAGTAGCTTTGCTCAAGAGATTGTGGTTTTGCTGAATCAATAGGAACTTCGATAAAGCAGACGGGTTCACACTTAGTGCTCAGAGTATCCTTTCTGGTGTGTGCTGAGACCTTGTCGTGTGCTTGTCAGGGCTCCGTAATGCTGCCACTGTAAGTACCTCTAGATGAAAGCTCTTTGCCGAGGATTTCAATAAGTTGTTTTGAGGAAAGCAATTAATACTGACACAACAGTCTGCTCTAAGGTTAATGAAGCCTCAGATAGTCTCTCTGCAGTGCTCCCTTCCTAGATGTCTTGTTTGCTTAGGGAGTTCTCTGTTTTCTTTGCTTTTATAGTCCTGAGAAAGTGGCTGATCTAGGCATGAATCTCTGATACTGGGTCACGGATGCCAGCCTTGCTTCAGACATCGTGACACTTGTCCTGCTCTGCTCTTTCCATGTCATGAATGTATGAATCTAGATCCGTTACTGCTTCGTTGCTGAACGCTAGCTGTTCTTACCCAGAAAACTTCTGTGGCGGTGTGAGCTGTTGCCCCAAATGGATAGAGCAAGAACGGTGCAGTGTGGGATGTATAGTGGTGTTAATACAAGATAAGAGGAGGGTAACTTGTATGTTGGTGAGCTGCTTTCTTTGCCTAGTAGCCAAGGTGGGTTTGCATTAAACCTTAGGGGAGGAAGTATTCGCTGAAGTACACGGCAGCTGCGCAGGAGGCTGCCTGAGAGTGTGCCGTGACTTGAATATGTACCCAAAGCTAGCAGAGCTGGAAAGCAGCGTAGGACAAGTGATTGCTCTCAGGTGAGACAAACCGAAAAGGTGATGCATGGTCAGAACAAAACCCTGAACAGGAACAATCTGTCAGTTCGTACTGCAGATGTGTCTGCTGCCCTTGATGCTGTCTCTGTCTTTAATCTGGGCCTTCATGTGGTAGCTCTCCAGGCCAACACACAATAATTTGGAGGACAGCAAGCAACTTCTGGGTGAGGTGGAGGCAGCAACATGCATCCAAAGGGAGGAACGTGTCCCTCCTCTTGAAGAGGTGTCCCTAGAGCCACTAGAGCGGGAGCAGAAGAGCTTCCTGCAAGATGATCCGCTGATAACCACAGCTCTGGCTGGTTTGTTCCTTGCGCTGCTGCCAGGAATGGGTATGGAAAGCGGCGAGTCAGGAGCTGCCAGATGGTTTGAGCTTTGTAGATCGCACGTTTCTGCTGGCTGTGGGAGAAGTAGGTGTGTGCTCCTTCTGTCACAGACCAGCCCAATTCCCACTGGTGGGATTGTTGTACAGAGAACAGTCCTTTACCTGCTCTTGGAGAAACGTCGAAGAGCTTGTCTGCGCAAGGAAGCTGTGCAGCAAAAAGTGCAGTGTCGTTGTAGCATCTTATAGTTACACCTCTAAAACTTCTTGTTTACACCTTGTGAAATTACACCTTGTAAAACTTCTCCTTCAGTAGGAGACCATGCTGTTCAGGTGTAGCTTACGTAGCTTCGGAGACAATTTAAGTTGAACTGGCCTAAAATGAGTTATTTAGATGGGAGAGGCTTCTGTATTGGAATGAATACCTCTGTTTTAACTCATACATTGTACCCCTGTCTGGCTTAATTGTGATAAGGCTTCCCCACACGATGATGCTGTACTTGAGGTTTGTGTCTGTCTTGGCATTTCCACTGACTTGTCAGTTCAGTGCAAATGACTGATGCTTCTGGCAGGACAGAGTTCTTGATGTCAAAAATAAAACTCTTGTTTCGAGGCTGTAGAGCAGGATGCGTGTGTTGGCCTTCAGAGGACATAAGCAAAACAGATGCTCTGTTACTGTTTGGTATTGAATGTCCCCTGCCAAAAAGGGTGTAGTCAGATGCTGTTGTTCAGGAGCATAAACCTTGCACTCGGATACCAAAGGCCTTGCTCAGCTTCTTAGAAGCTGTCTGTTACAAGGCGGATGTGTGTGGGGAAATGGCCTCTTGTCATCCCTCCTGAGTATGCCTTGTCTCTTCTCCTCCCCAAGTCAGTTGATAGGAAATCATTTCCAAGCAGACTTCTGGGCAGCTCTGCTCTATAAAATTATGGGAGGGGGGAGAATGGGACCATGTGGAACATTCACAGGGATTTCTGCCTGTTACGTCTGCACCTGCACTGCTTTCTCTAGGGAGAAGACCCAGCCCTTTCTTCCCTCCACTGTCCTGAAGTCCTGTTTTCACAGAGCAGCACAAATAACTCGCCCTTGTGCAAGTTCTCTCTGCCTCTCCTGCAATGTGGTGCCCAACGCTGAGTGGTGTGCGAGCAGGAGCCTTGCCAGCGCAGAGGAGGGTGGAAGGATGGCTTCGTGGGCTTCAGACAGCCCTCCTATTCCTTGTGTTTGCATGTCTCCGTGAGATGCTTGCTGCTTTCTGCAGCATCGTGACTCTTGTGACTCACTGCAGTTCGTCGGGGAGGCTGTGCTTTTCGGTAAACCAGCTGCCACAGTGTGGAGAGCAATTGCAGAAATGAGACTGACTGAGCGAGGGCCGAGCTTTGCAACTTTAATGCATCGCGTTTGTTAGACAGCTTCGCTGGTTTGTCTTTTTGGATTCCAGGCAAGCGCCCCAAATTTCCAGCAGCCTTTCCCTGCCTTGTGTGGTCTGGGTCCGTTGCAGTTCTGCTTCATTTTATTCAGCAATGCCATGTGCAGTCCTGCACCGCAGTGGGGCCTTCCAGTGTGATGTGGTTGCTGATGACTGTTCTTGGACCACATCCTGCAGCCAGATGTACCTTCGCTATGTTGCTGTTTCATCCAGCTCGTATAGAAGCAAAGGGAATACTCAAGCGATAGCAGTGTTACGTAGTGAGGCTCTTGACATGTGGAATTGATCTCTGCTTGTGTGTTTTCCTCGTCTTGTGAGTTGGGTAGAAGTGCAAGTAAAAGCCTCGGGCCTGTTTGTGCGGGTGACTGGACCTCAGGCTTTCCTTAGGGGTATCTGTTATTTTAGCGAGGAATGATTTAGAGGGAACACCAGGAAAGAAGGAGGTTGGAGTGCTGCTCCTCACATGTGGTGTGAGAAGTATTGAGCTATTGTGTGCAAAGAAAGGCAATGACACGTATCGTGTTTGGGTCCAAAGGTGGAACAGGCTGGTGCTTTGCCCCAAAGGCTTTGGGAGCGAACGTGAGCTCAGTAAGAGGGAGTGAGAGAGGGCCTTCTGTAGCAAAACTCCTGGGCCCTGACCTCCATCCATTTCCACGTCCTGGCTTCTGAGCAGGAGACGGTGACTGCTGCTCCGGGGTAGCATGCGATGAGCAGTAGGTGAAGGAGGCTGCTGGCAGCCCGCTCTTGCTCATAGCAGTTGCGAAAGTCTTTGCGTTACCTGTGTGGGCAGCAAAATGAAGCCCTCTTGGCTTCAGGTGGCCTGGGAGCGGCTGGCAGTGCTTATGTGCTGGGTTTGAAAGCGTCCAGGCTTGCTGCTCATCGCAGCTTCTCTCTGCAGTGACCTGTGCTGGGCTGAGGGCTTGGCTGGTTGTCTGCTGTGAGCTGGAGCCCTTCTCCCAGCGCAGAGGCCCTTGGCGGGTCACAGCTCTCCTACTTGAGCTTTTCAGGTGCCCTTACCGTGGCATCAGGCATGCTGCTGCGGGACAGCTTTAGCAGTGAAGGGTCTATCTCCTGCCTTGCCTTGCAAAATGATTGCTGTTTTCCAACCGCTTATTCCCGAGGGTGGAAAAAAGAAGAGCTGTTTGGTTGAGAGTGTGTGAACCCTGGATCCCTGCGGAGGTTCACGCTTAGCGGCCTTGGTCTGCGGTGGTGTAGTAGTAGTGCTGGGCCGTCAGCAGCGGGCAGGACCGGCCGGCAGAGCATGCTGGGCAATGCAGATCCGAGCGTTGTGCATGTATCACACTTCAGCTGCTGATCGAGCAGATCCTCTAGGTTCGTTAAGCAAGTGGCATGAAACAGAACTGCCGGTTCCACGCCGTCTCCTCTCTGCACCTCTGTCCCCGAGGAAGAGGGTGCTCTTCCCTTCTAACTCAGCCTGCAGAAATCTTTCCTTCCGTGGGCTTTGGAAAATGCTCGCTGTCTCCTCAGCACTTCTGAACTTGCTGAGTGTAGCACACTTAAAACTACCTCAGCAAGCAAGGCTACAGATGCTACGCTGCAGCAAGCAAATGGATGGAGGTTGTCTTTAGCAGGATGTTGTTTCGTTTTGTTTTTGTCGTCTTCAGGCTTCTCAGGAAATATGAGTCCGTAAAGGTACCTCTTCAGGGCTGGCTCCCCGGAGTGTTGGAAGATCAGTGTGTGTCAGTGACTCTTCAGACCAGTGGAAAAACAAGACAACTGGTAGTGAAGCAGCAAAAAGGAAGGCTTTTTGATGTCAACAGCGTGGATGCGAGCCTTGAGGCCGTGATGATAAAAGGCCACTCTTTGCCACCTCCAGACGAATAGCTTGCATTCTTCTGCAGGGTCCTTTAGGATGAAGGATGTGGAGGAGGGGAAGCCTTTGAGCCCTGTTCTTGAATCGCTAACTCCTTCTCCAAAGGCTCCTTTAATTGCTCTGAAACGGAGGGGGGGTGTGTGCGGCCACCTTTAAACAGTGCTGTGCTTTCTAAGTGCTGCTCCGGCCGCAGCGTTGCAGAGGATGCTGTAGGAAAGCCTAGAAGACCTCCTAGATTTCATGACTTTTAAGACAAGCAGCTGTGGGATAGAGAGGGGGTTTCCTTCTTTCTTCCACTGTTCTTCAGTTCAATTCAAGGTTTGAACCTCTGCCCAGCTTAGTCTCCCTTGCAGCTCCTGTGGTCTGAAAACTGCCCAGCTGTCCTGGTTGGAGGAGATAGGAGATAGTAGCAGCACTTACAGGTTAGCTGGAAGCAAGCAGCTTGCCCCACGAGCCTTTGCTAAGCTTTTGCTCTGTGCTAAGCACTGAGATGAGGCTGAGAGATTTAGCTTCCTTTCTAGAAACACTTCTGACATGTAGAGTCGTGATGAGCTAGTTCTTTCTCAGAACCTAGTCTGTGTGTGCCCACATCCCTTCATCTCGGGTCATCTTGTAATTGTTGCTAACAGCTTGGGGTGCTGTGTGCTACTGCCACAGATCTGTTTTCTGGACTTTATCTTCTGCTTTACAAGATTCTGAAGATACTGAACTATGTTTTGGTGGGGGTTTCCCAGTCTCTATTTTTAGTCACCCAGTGGCAGCGGTTAGTGCTGGAATCCCTTTGTGGTTGAAGATGTGCTGCTGCTCTGGTGCACAGTGGGTCCTGCAGAGTTGCCTCGGAGGAACATCAAACCTCTGTGGGTTTTTGTATGAGAAGATGAGTTGTCTGGGAGTGCTTAGCTCAGCTGTGTTCACTGCCGAATGACAGATGCGTCAGTGTGACTGTCAGGCGAAGGCCGCTCTTCTGCGTGGTGGTACGTTGCAAAACTCATGGGCCAACAGTTGTGCTGCTGGCAAACAACCCCTGCCCTTTTCTGGGGAGCGAGCTGCCTTTGGCCTGGGCATTGCTGTTTGTGTGGTTTTTGCTGTAGCCCCTAAAACTAGAGGCCTGAACTGGGCAGCCTGCGGCTGCAGTACATGCAGCCGGTGGAGTCCTTGTCCTGTCCCGCAGTGGGAGCTCTTCTCCCAGCTCTTCTCTTGCTGTGGAGGCGAAGGATGCAGCTCTTGTCCTGCCCAGCTGACTGCTACCCCCTTCTCTGCCTTTGCCCCATGCTGAGATGGAAGGTTGCTGCCCCTGGCTGGTATTTGGGGACATCTCTTGCTAAAATCAGGTGCCTTCTTGCACGAGTGTGTGCAGTGAGGGCGTAGGAAGCAGAGTTGACTTCTCAGCAGTGTTTTGCTCTTCAGGTTCCCTTTTAAAAATCTCTCTTACCCAAAGCAAAAATGCAGAATATCTAAGAAATCTTCGCATGCACCTTCTTCCTTTGCTGTCCTGCTGGGAGTCTGCTGTGATGGTTGTGTTTCCGTGCCCTTCTCTGTAGGAAGCGGGCAGCTGGCAGAGCACTCCTGGCTCTGCTGGGTTCCTGTTGTCAGGGTCGACCAAAAAAACCCCATCCCCAAACCCCCAGCTACAAGGACGTGAAAAGGAAGAACTAGGTGAGGCGGGTGCCAGTAGTATCCGAGCTGATGTATTTGGCTGGCTGAGTCGTTTGCGTGTGCTGGAGGACCTGTCTGAGTAGGGAAGGAGAGGCAAGGTTGGCACATTGCGTTCAGCAGAGAGCTTCGTTGCAGCTCTTCCTTGAGGGCTGACCCAGATGTGCCGCAAGATGTGTAAAGTTACTGCTTTGCACAACAGCCTTAAATAGAGTGAGCTGTTTTCTGCACAGATAAGTAGCATCTCTAGAAGTTAGTTTTCCCCCGTGTGCTCCGACGGCATGAACAGCGTGCTTTGTCTGGCAAGGAATGGATATTGGGAAATAACTGTAATGAACTCCGAGGGTTTATAGCTTCCCAAGGAGGCCTTGCTTGCTCTCAAGAGTGTATGGTGAAAAGCATTCTTTTTCCCTTGTCAGGTAGAAGAAACTGATAAGGTCAGAGTGTGTCTTGAGTCTATTTAATTGGACCGAAAGTCTGCTGTAACATTTCTTGTTGAGTGTTGAATCTTGGCTGCAATGAACCCAACATAAATGCCATTCTCCGCTAATTAGCAGCAAGTATCTGGCTTGGTGGGACTGTTTGGAAGAGAACCTGAGTGCGTTGCAGAAATTAAAGTATCACTCCCAGTGTCTGGCTCGGAAACTGGCTGCGTTATTAGGGCTTGTATAATTGGCTTGGCTTGCTGCGCTTCGTCTTGCACGAAGCAGGATGTTTGGGCTTACAAAGTAACACCTCTTTTTCTGTATTTGTGAATTGTTTCTTTCAAGAGAGGAAGATTGAGCAATATAGCTAGGGAGCAGTGTCTCACTACTCTATAGTGGATTAAATGCTTTGGAAAAATTTTTTTTTATTTGTTCCTTTCTTGCACAGCTTCGCATGCTTTCCTGGGGGAACCAAAATGGGTTGGTACCAAATGCAGCTGTGTGCTGGGTTCGGAGCATTTCTGCCCCAGCCTTGTGGCTGTCTGAAGAGGAGACTGGGGCTGCGGTCTTGTGAATGTCTGCACCTCTCTGGTGGCTCGCTGCCCCCGAAAGGGGAAGCCCAACCTCCAAGCAGCCAATTCAACTCGCTAATCCAGCAGGAAATGGATTTTTTTTGGTTATCCTTCTGCTAGGAACCTTGGGAGGGCACAGGCGGATGGTGGAAGTGTGCCTGGAGAAGCAGAGCAAGAGCAGGCACCTCCTCTTCTCCTCCCCTGCCGTGTGGGCTGTCAGCTTGCTCAAAGCTGTAGCAGGAGCCTTCTGGGAGAGCAAAACACCTTTCCTGGGTTCTGCTATCATGCTCTTCCTGGTCTCCCGTTCTCCTTCCTTCAGTGCTATTAAAAGGCTGTTTTCCCCCTTTCCTGACTTGCAAACTGCCTGTTCAAGCTCTGATCCTCCCCATCAGATACTTCAGTCCTCTTGTTCAGTCTGACACAGCTCTGGCAGGAGTAGGAAAGTCTCTTGGCTGTCACAGCGTTGTTGTAACGGGTTTTGTGTGTGTGTGTGTCCCCAGTCTTTCCTCCCCAGAGTTACTACCCTGATCCCTGGCTGGTCTCCGGCTTATCCTCTCGCTGCATCCCTGCCTTGGGCCCCTTAAGTTCTTCTTTCCTACTCCCGTGCTTGCCATCTGTGTATCCTTGCTGCCGCTGATCGCTTTGAACTGTAGCGGAAGCGATGGTGACCCATATTCCTATATATTTAAAGCTCCCTGAGAGAGGGAGCGGGCGCGCTCGCGGATGCAGTAGAAATTGGCCGGCTGCACTCGGGAGCCTGTTCTGCACTTCGTTGCTCCATGGTACGCATCCGTGGGGAGATGATTTCCCTCTGCCCCCAGAGATGGGATGGGGCTGGGACTCAGCAGGAGGGTGGTGGCTGCCCGCTCTGACCTGCCACGGGGTGACACTGGTGCCAGCACGGAGCTGCAGCTGTCCGAAAGCGCTGGCTAGAGCTCAAATAGCCAAGGAGCAACTCGAGTGGGGCTCTGCTTTTGTAACCTGAGCTTCTGTGGCCACCCTGGAGCGGCCGCGGAGGACAGGACCGTTAATGAGCTGCTGCGCTGGAGAACAAGACTTCCCCGTGGAGGGGGGCCGGGCTGGGGATGAGCCGGGCAGGGATGTGCTGTGTGTGAGCGCTGGCTGCTGCTTTGTATCCCAGCGTGTTTTATCCCTCCACAGTACATCTGCTTTGAGGCAAACCTGTCACGCTGATGAGCGTCCCTCTCCCTGCACTGCTCCCTCTTGCCGGTGCAGGGCTGTCGCTGTGCATCCTCCAGCCGCCGAGCTTGCAGCCTCTTCAGCCGCCCCTGCCCCTGTCTGCGAGGAAGGAGGAGCTGCTCCCAACCGCTCGTCACCAGCAGGTTGCTGGAGGGCTGGTCCCATGTCTGCGTTTACAGAAGATGGGGACCATCTCCCAGATGGTGCTGGGGAGAGCTGAGGCTCTGAGCGTGACAGGGTGTTGGCAGAGAAGAAATCTTTCTCAGCAAATTCACATCCTGTGGGTTTTGCGGAGCTGAAACAAAGCTGCTGGCTGTTGTAGCAGTAGCTCTTCTTGGAGGAGAGGGGCTTTGACTAGGTGGAATCCACCTCATGCTGTGTTTTGAAGCATCCCTGATTGCTGGAGGTCTCAAACATTTACAGTGGGGAATGAAAAATGAGCAAGAGGAGGAAAGCGATGTAGGCTGAGACTTGCAGCGTTGAGCGGTGTTTGAGGCACGCCGGCTGTTCGGACAGGTCTCGGCCTTCCCTTGGTGTCCCGCTGCTCTGCATCTCGCCCTGCTGCTGTGCAGGAGGCAGAACGGGCGCCTTTACACCGCTTTTTTTCTTGGCGAGCTGTTGCAAGTGTGAACTGCTGCTGCTGCTCGTGGTGGGAGCAAAACCTGTTGGTTCTTGCGGCGATTGCAGATTTGCCGTTGTAAAAATGCCTCATTGTTACACCAGCCGAGAAATGACCTTAGAGAAGATAAACAGAACTCAAGTTAATAAGTGCTATTAAAGCATGACACGGCTTCTAACACATCAGCAGTGTGTGGGCATAGTGCAAACGTGACTTGTTTGCTCTGGCACGGCGCTGCGCGATTTCGGTTATCGGGGACTGTCAAGTTCACTGCCTCCAGGCTTATCTCGGGCCTGATGGGGAAAAATGTTCTTCGCCTTGTGCCTTCTTCATACTTGGAGATTTATAGGAAACAGCCTTATGGACTCGCTGGAGCTGCGGTGCTGAGACTCCCTGGTTACGAGCCGTGGGAAGACCTACAGGCAGTGAAATGTCGGCTCTCCGAAGACTTGCCTCTGCGTAGCGTGGGCTGCAGTGCACCTGGCCCGAGTCCTGAGAGTGTCCTAGTTCTGCAAGCAAAACAGGTGTACAGATGGGTCTTCAGTTGCTGTCTTCAGCTCTGTCCCATCCGTGGCTGTGGGTGCCTTTCTGCAGAAAGGATCGTGTTCTCCTGGAATAAATATTGTTCATTCTTCAGTGGCCGTAATGCCACCATCCCCCCGCCAGGACCGGACTCTCAAAGTCCATTTGAATCGGGCAAGGAATGAGCACGTGACTGTTTAACAAGTGGAAAATACGGTTTTCTGCGTTGTAGGCTTTCGTCTCCAAGGAACCTTCCCCCTCTTCTTCTCACCCTTCCCCGAAAGGGAAGTGGTGCAGATCAGTGTTTGTAAACAGGGACACGTGCTGTGGGATAGAGCCAGGCTTTCGGATATGGACTAACTAGCAACGCCAGCCCTCTTCCACCAGTCTAGGCTGACGTCAGCCCTAATGCATGGGCTCCGTCTCTGTGTTAAGTGGAGAGGTTTAGCCTGGGCAGCACCGGCGATGCGACTCGGTCTGTCACCAGCACTGTCCTCCCCAGCCCACCTGCACCCCAGATCATGTTGGAAAGTTTGGTATGGGTGCTGTATACCGCACCCCTACAACAATGTCCTAGTCTGATTCTGGCTCCTGGTAACTGAAGTACTTCTTCTAGAGATGTCCCGGTTGCATGATTAGCATCGCTTTAAAGCTGTGTGAGCCAGGAAGAAGCTCCCAAGGAGCGAATCCCCTTTCAGCGCTGACGGGATGTATCCTGTTCACGTGCTTCGTGTGGCTCAGGGGTGCATAGGGGAGAGCTGTCAAGGGTGTGTAAGCTGGATGGATTCGGGTGGCATCTGTCTCTAAATGGGGGCAGGATGGAGCAAGCAGGGGTCTGAGCAGGGCAGGGCTTTCTCTGTGTCCCGCATCTCCCTGCACAGAGGAAATGTCCCCGTCTGGGTGTCTTTATGCTGTATATAGATCCGGGGTGGTTCTTAAACTGCCCTCTGCCAGGGAACGTGTCCTGTGGCCATCCTGGCATGGACAGGGCACAAGAGGCTGCGTTGCATGACGCAAATGGCGAGACTGTTGCTGCAAAGTTGGCTCTGCCCTTTTCTAAGGGAATTTAAACCCAAATCCTCAGGAGACCGTCTGGGTTAGGTTGGCTCCTTCCTGCAGTCATTAGAAGAAGTGGTATCTGCATGTGTGATGCTATTTTAGAACAGGCCCCATTACAAATGTCTGTTTGCTTTGGGAAGGAGATTGTGGAGTGTGTGAAATTCTTTCCATGCGCTGGTACCTTTCACTTGACCTTCTCTCCCTGAAAACGAGGGAGAAGTCAGTCCTAATTGATGGCAGTCACTGGCCACGTTAGAAAACTGGCTTGGAGGCTGCTAGTTGCACGCCTTAGTCACTCGATCAGTGTGTAGAGATGCAAAGCAGAAAAGATGGTGCTAATTTGCAGCAAGGATGAGGTGACGATGATAGAGTTGGTGCTGCGGCAAACCAAAGCACCACTATGTTTATGGCCTTGAGAGTATTTCATCAAACAACTGAACCAGCTGAGCAGGAGACACACTCTGCAGGTACACAGGCTGTTCTTCTACCTGTTGCTGTCATGGGCTGTTGTGCTTCTTTCTTAGCTTTGCTTCAAGGCATTAAATTTTTAGGAAGGAAACTAGAATGTGAAAGCTTTAAACCCTAAAAATGAGCCATGCTAAGGAAAGTGGCATGTTGCTTTAAACTGCGTCTGAATTTACTTCCAGAGCTCCGGTGGCTCCTGCTAATATCGAAGGTAATGTTTGGGCTAGACGGACCAGCTAATGCGGCTGGATTAATTCTGTCAGCTGGGAATTGTCTGGAGCTCCGAGACGGATTTGATCGCTGTGAGACGCGGGGAGGCAGGGATTAACGCGGTAGACCCTGTTGCACGTGTCTGGAAACCAGAGAGTCTCTCTGCTTGCAGGTTCTGTTTCACGCTACTTCCAAGCGACAGAGCGAAACATCCCTTCCTCCTGTATAGAAGAGGAGAGCAAAGTGTATGGGAACAGGTAGATCAAGACAGATATCCTCTTCCTCCTCAGGCTGTATTTCCCTAGGAATTTCAGTCTCCGAAAGCTTTTACCCGAGAAGGCTGATGCGGGAACAAGGACCTGGGTAAGGGCTTCCTTTAGGAACAAGCTGCTGCCTGTGCTCCTCCGCTTGCTGCCGGCATTCCCGGGAAAGCTGCCGGCTCACCGCTCCCCTGTGGAGGGGATACCCCCAAACTGCGCAGCTGGGGAAGCCCCCTCTCTAGCAGAAAGCTAGAGGGATGAAAGTGGTGATTTTAGTCAGGCCTGCAGGAAGGAAGCCAGGTGAAAAGCAGTCACAGGGGGGCTGGGTGCGGAGCGTGTTTTTAAGTCTTGCAACTGAAAATGCCTGGCAGGTTGTTGGTATTCCCGCTGCAAGCGGCTCAGCCAGGCGGGCAGCCTTCCAGCCCGGTTCTCGGCTCCCCAGGAGCGCCGTCTCCTTGGCATGGCAGGCGGCCCTGCGCCGTAGCCAGCCGCAGCTCAGTCCTTCTGATTTATTGGTGTCCTCTGAGCTGGCAAAGCACTGACCCCCTTTGCTCAGCAGGCAGAGACGTGTCCCTCCAGGAGACTGGCTGATGGTCGTGTCAGCAAACCCCTGCGAAAGGGCTTCCTCCTCCCCCGAGAAATGGGTCACTCGGGGGCTTTGAGTCCTGTGTGCAAGACAGGAACGTGTGTGACCATGGGGAAAAGCTGCTTATTGCCTGTTATCCCCATCTCCCAAACGAGGGAGGGGGGAAGGAGGGGAAAGCTTCCCACGACATGGATTGGGGAAACTTCACGAAGGTCCCTTAATAACATACGCCTATAAACTCCAAAGTGCTGCTTCTGGCTGGCTCCAAATGCTCCATTTGGCTTTTCGTTCCAGGCTGTAAAGGAGATAATGAGATTTAATTGGTCTCCAGGTCTCCTCCTCCCCTAAACATGAGTTCAAATCTTATTATCTTACAAAGCATTTGGAATTCTGTCTTTCAAAATTGCGTTAAGCTGGGATGGAAATTCCTCATGGCTTAAACTTCATCTCTGTGAAGCACCAGAGTTCAGGGTTTCGTTCTGGCTTTGCAGCTGTGCAGCTCCCACAGACGTACTGGTACGGTGAGACTGGAATGGGCAAATAAGCGGCGTTCAGCTAACGCAGAGTGTGACAGTATGGGAGGATTCATCACAGGGATGGCAGGGAAGATCTGCAGGGGGGAGAAAAAGAAATGCCCACTAAGGATGGGATTTAACACAATTGGGAATGTGGGAATAAAATGTTAAAAATGCTGTAATGATTGGGGGAAAAAAGTAGGTGGGCTTTCTTCTACCCATTTGTTGAAAGACCGTGCTGCAGGCCTGTGTCCAGAGGTGCAAGCAACAGATCTGGCATTAACGAAACCCTATGTGAACGCTGCTTTTGCAGATCTTTAGAGGAGTGGGCATGTTCTGATTCTTCAAGCACTTCAGCCCCAAAACGAGTTAGCGGGGCTTCTCCGCTGCCTGAGAGACGGCTCTTAACCTGTGCGCTTGGAGCATGAACTTTCTGTGCTCGGCTGGCTGGATCTGGTGCCATTCCCTCGCGTGAGCGTGTCTTCTGTGAGCCGTAGCTCTTCCCTTTCCCACGACAGCAGTCTGGAATGACAGCTCATTCCTTCTTCCCAACTTCAGAAACGGACAAAATGTCCTTTTTGCTCCCGAGGAATGGGATTTCTGACAGAGTGGAGAATAGAGGAAGGGACGAGCTGTTGATTCAGAGAAGATGCTGGTTAGTGGTTCGAGGCCTTGGGGTGGGTGGGGATCTGTAGTTGCATCATCTCGGCTGATGTGTCTCGTTTTAACGACCCAAGGACGACTTCTATCTCGGGGAGTGCATAGGTTATGCCGGTGGCTCTGCGGGGGAGATGGAGGCTTTGATTGCTCTCAGCAACGCTGCTCTTAAACTTTCCCCTGGGATTTGATCGTAGCATGGGGTGAGAGTAGGGACCAATATCTGATGCCGTGGAGGAGTTGTGCAAGCGCTGTGTCTCGGCGTCCTGGCTGCTGGGCTCGTTGCTCAGAGCCAGTGGGTGCCTGAGATTTCCACGCTTGGTGCTGAGCCTGTGAGCGGAGGAATTTTATAGCTTATGACATTTTTCTTGGGAATCTATCAAACTGTTACTTGGGGAAGAGGACTTTAGACAGGATAATCTCTGCTAGTAAACGGCCGTGAGGCAGAAGGCAGATAACAGCTTGCGGTGCTCTTCGGAGCCAATGTTGTGAAATTTTAACTTTCTAAACGGAAACTCTTCTGTGGCTTGTGTGGATCTTGTATTTGTGCTGGTGTTTGGTTGTCTTTTTTCCCTCTCCCCTCCTCTCAAATGACCAAAAATCTTTGGGCTGGGGGGCAAGAACTCCTGCTCCCCCTTTCCCAAGAAGAATGGTGGCCTCTGCAGAAGTCTCGGCTCCTTAATTGAAAGGAGTCCTTCTGACCAGTGCTCTGAGAGCTGTCCTGCATGAGATGCCCAAGGGCATCTTGATGTTTGCTCGCTGGTTGTCTCCCTCTAGAAACACGGGCTCCAGTTCCCAGCCCTGCTGGAGTGCAGAACTGGGAATGGACCGGGAACAAGATGATGCTTTAACAGGTCAGTGGACCTCTGCTTCAGATTACTCTGTCTTTTTGTAATAAAAATAACCATGTGGGTCCTACCTGCAAACAGTGAACACAGAGCCTGCCCAAGGCAAAAATCTTCCTCTTGGGTTCTCTAGCCTCTTGTCTTCCAGCTGCCTCTATTTAAGGACAGAGAAAAGAAGTTGCTGTCTTAACCTTTTCTCACCCAGTGAGCACTTCTGCAGCATTTGGCTGTTTGTTTTTCCGCTCTGTAATATTAGGTGTGGCTTGAGACAAGTGCTGACATCCGTGGCCCGTCCCACCACGGCCACTTTGTGCTCCCTGGCCTGCTCCGATTTCAGTCCCCGCCTGCTGTGGTGAGGTCGAGTGGAGCTGGGAGTCCTACGCTGTGCGGTGCCAGTGAACCAGCCCGGGCTGCGCCCGTCTCGCTGCGTCGGGAAGCTGCTGTCTGCGCTTCTCCCATGTTTTTAATGCTGAATGGCCCCTGCATTTTAAACTATAATGGCATATGTGGGATTTGGAGACAGTCGTGCATGGGCTGCATGGTGATGTAGTAATTTGTGTGGCATTTTGAAGTATTCCCAGATCCTGTGGGACAAGGGATTGGGATGCTGGAATAGTCCTTTTATTTACCCTCCAGCTTGCAGTAAAAAAATTGGGTCCGCCCTGGATCTGGGATTTGAGTCTCTCCTCTTTTCTCCTTTGCTACGCACCACTTGAGCTCGTGTTGTGCTGCAATGCTGCAGGCTCTTTTGTTTTTAAAGTAGGGGCTTGTTACTTAAAGACCATGTGAATATCTTCTATCCTTCTGAAAGTAGAAAGTCTCCTCCAAGCAACTGAACGCAGGTGAAATAGTGATAGCTACCATCTTGATGGGCTTAGTCCATGGCCAAAATAAGCAAGCTCTTGTGCAGGACCTCTGGGAGCAGTCGCTGGTTGTGCTTGAACTGCTCAGTGCAGAAATGTGTCCCTCTAGCCCTGGCCCCCTCAAGCAATTACTGACCTGTCAGTCAATGAACAGAGCCTCCCGCTTGTAGGGACCCCACAAAGGGGGGATTAAAATTGTTCTGGCAAAGGGATGCAAGTGCATGAGCTAATTACTTGATGGACTATAGGAATGGCCCCACACCTCATGGTTTGCAGAGCAGTCTCTCCCTGTCCTTCTACGTGGTGTCCTTTGAGCCGAGATGGTCCCTGGATGTGCTAATTTGGGAGAGAACTGCTTGGTCTTGAGAACTTAGGGCTGGACTCAACAGGATTTAAACATGGCCAATAGCTAGGTGGGAACTACATTAAATTGCGTTCTGTGCCTCAATTTCACAATACAGGGAGGGAAGGGAACCGGCCACGGATACACAAGTATCTGCAGGGTAAGCTTGATATGCAGGAACTGTACCTTCTTGCAAGATTTATTGGAGTCGTAACTGCTGTTTATTCTTTCTTGTTTCCAGTACAGTGCCGTGGACAGCAACCCCCTGTCTCTGTACGTCATGCATCCGTTCTGGAACACGATAGTGAAGGTAAGACCTCGTGTGCCATGGGAGCGGGGACAGCAAAACTCTGGTCTCTGTGAAGTCTTCTGCACAAAACACTGTCAGCTGAAAGGATCTGCTTTGGCCGAAAGGACCCGTTCGGTTTGTGCTGTGACTAATGCAAAGGGTGCAGTCTTCCAGATTGCAGCATAGCCTAAAGCTTTGTGTTGCTCTGCAATAAGTCAGATGTGACTAAGCAGCGTTGTCTAATGCCCATGATTGTAACCAGGCTTCTGCCATGGCCAAGAGCAGCATCTACTCCTTATTACATGTGTTAATGAGTTCATGTGTTCTTTTGCCGATTTCCCATAGATCTTCCCTACCTGGCTGGCCCCAAATCTGATAACGTTTTCTGGCTTCCTGCTGCTTGTCTTCAACTTCTTCCTCATGGCATACTTCGACCCTGACTTTTATGCTTCTGGTAAGGCTACCTGTTTCTGTTTGTATAGCATCGGAGTGGTAAAATCTCTTAACGTCTCTGCAGCAACTTCCGGTGCTCGATGATTAGCCTTGTTACTCTGGGTATTCCCAGAGCCAGGTGGCTGTGTCAGAGGAAGGACAGTTTGAAGAGTTGAGAGTGAAAGTGGCTGGGCTTCACGGCAAAGCCTTGCCCAAATGTCACACCTTCCTTCTAGCTGCTGGGTGGACGTGTGCCTGGCTGGGGGTACGTGGGTAAGGGAGGAGGAAACAACCAAACTCTTCTGAGTAGGAAGCAGCTCTGTTTTCAGAGTTGAGAAGAACCTAACGCCTTCGTTTTGAAACCAAACAGCATGAAGTGTGAAACTGCTTTCCTGAAAGTCAGCAAACAGAGCCTTGTTTGCATCCCAGCTAATTTTCCCCCTTGCAAAAACAAGCCAGCACCACGTTCAAACTAACAAAGACAGAACCCTCTATCTCTGTTTTACCGTTCTGCATATTGCAAGGATGCACACAACTTTTTTTTAACTGCATGCTTTACAAACTTTATCTTGCCTTTTTGTTGGATTCAGAACAGCGGAGACTGGCTAAGAGAGTGGAAATTGCAATGTGCTCCCCACGTACTCTTCCTCCATTCTCTCCCCTGCCCACCAAGGGCTGAAGGCTTGGTTGTGTCTCCCCCCTTGTGGACATGTCTCTGAGAATTATCATGCTGTATTAAATTTTTCCTTGTCACTTACCAATGTCCTCATTTCTATAGTTTTCTCTCCCCTTCCCCTGCCAGGTTTACTTTAGGTCTCAGAGGAGTTTACTCAGTTCTTTTAGAACATCAAAACACAACTTGGTGTGAAAAAATACTGGTTTCTTGGGATTGACTTTGTAGGTACACAGGTACTATTATTAATACCCCAGGCTTTCAGAAGCTTGAGTGGCATCAGTGGCCCTGTTAAGTTTCGGACCGTCTTTTGGTTCATGAGCTGCGTGTAGCAAAGTTGACAATAGCTCAAGGAAGAAAGCTCAGTGTAAGGATCCCTGGAAGATCAGATGTCCCAAAACTTTGGCTCTGCCAAAAGCAGAGCAGAACAAACTCATGCTTTGGGACCCCTTTATATACGTTACGCATGTCCTACTTGGGGAAAAAGAACATTTCTTTTCCTTTTGCTGAGGAGGCCTCCAGAGGCTTGTACCTTCCCTCCTTGTTGGACAGTTTCGTAGATTTGAGATGCTTTGCAGTGTCTGTAATTAGTTTCGCTGCAAAAGCGCCGTTATGCTGCTCTAAGGAAACGCAAGGGACTGTTAGGTGGAATCATCGTTCCTCCTAGAAGACCTCCATGTGCCTCCCTGAGAGGCTGCTGCAAAGATGCTATGTCTCTTCTTGCTTTTTTTTAAAATGCAACCTTTTGGCTCCTAGAGTTGCAGAAGACTAAGCTGGCTATCTGTCAAAACAGTGCTGAAGGAAGGGGTGGTATTCTGAAGTGAGAACTCTGTTTTGATCAGCAGGATACAGGCTGGAGACTGGGAAGGCGTTCCCTGCGTGTCTGAGAGGAAGGGCACAGTCACTTGGCCAGCAGTGAGTTGCTCTGCTCGATGTTGGCTCTATTAGCAAGTGATTGAGGATAATCTAGTCTGCATGCACTTTCCCATCATGTATTTGGGTACAGTTGCTAGCTGCCGTCACCAGTTCTTTGATCCTGTGACTTTGGAGAAGTGAGGAGAGAGGAGAAGTAGGTCCTGGAAAATGAAGTCCTGTGACTCCTGTTCTTACTGACCCGTTTTCACATTATTCACCTGGTTTCTCCAGGTCTCACACTGCCACTGCATCCTGGGAAGCTAATGTCTCATTTTCGCTGTTTCAGTCGTGTGAGTGCTTTGTATTGGTGAGCCGCTGGTCCTTGTTGCTGTGCTTATGGTGCCAAAATAAACCTACTGAAAGTACACACTGAGCTGTCCTGTTTTGGGTCTTTCTGATCTCTGCAGCTCCTGACCACCAGCACGTTCCAAGTGGAGTGTGGGTTGTTGTGGGTCTCCTCAACTTCGTTGCCTATACGTTAGGTAAGACTTTATCTAGTCGCGATCGATTGGGGGGCAGGTTGTGAAGTGTCAATCATCTGTTCATGCTGCAGTTGCATGTCGTCTTATCTCCATGCCCATTGAGAAACTCTTTGATTCTGGGCTTCTGCCATGCAAAAGGCGGATGTTGGAACTGGCTTTGAGATGCTTTGTGAAATTCTGGCTCTGGACAATGTTAAATACAATCTTAACCAGTAAATAAGACTTTCCTTCTAGTTTTTGATTGCAAAGAGAGGGGAAGGGAGAAAAGGGAAAAAACAAACAAAACCCCAAAACACCACGCTCTCCGTAGAAGATGGAGGCAGCAGAAGCTGATGTTCACTCCCTGTGATAACTTCAGCAGCTGTGAGCAGGCCTATTGCTCTGCATGGGGATTTCCAGTGCAACTCCATATTTCTCTTTACTTTCTTTCCAGATGGTGTTGATGGGAAACAAGCTCGCCGGACCAACTCCAGCACACCGCTGGGAGAGCTCTTTGATCATGGCCTGGACAGCTGGGCATGCGTGTACTTTGTTGTGACAGTCTACTCCACCTTTGGACGGGGCTCCACGGGCGTCAGTGTCTTCGTTCTGTACCTCCTCTTATGGGTGGTCTTGTTTTCATTCATCCTCTCTCACTGGGAGAAATATAACACAGGGATTCTCTTCCTGCCTTGGGGATATGACATCAGCCAGGTGGTAAGTACATGTCACAGCCACTGCTCTCTTTTGACTGAAGAAATTTGATAAACTGCAAGCATGTCTGGGTAATGCTGTCCACTGAGGTGTCTGAGAGAGGCATGTAGCTCTGGTTTGTGTCTAAAACCTTGTAAATCAGTTGCTGCAATGCTGGCCAGATGCGAGTGTGCTCTGCCTGTGTCCAGGCGTTGTGGAGGAGAGCTTTGAGCCACGTGCCGGGTGTGCGCTTGGTTGAGCAGCACAGCACTGGGAACCCTCTCAAAGGTGAGGCGCCGAGTCCTTTGCATGCAGAACGGAGCAGGCTGCTTGCATGCCTCTGAGTTACAGTTGCTTTAATGAGCAAGTGTCGTGTCGCATTAGAACTCAGCTTCCCAAAAATGAGGTCCCAGGAGGTTTATGTGGTACGGTGTGGCTTTTTGTGTTCTGAGTAGCTTTTGTGCTTTCTCTTGGACTTTCTGTACTAGCAGGAAAGAAATTAGCCTTGAAAAATGGATACTGACTTGGATTTCCTGTGCCTGGTTTGTCTGCTGTGCTGTGATTTCATGTGTTAGCTACTTGAATTGTTGCTCTAGCTAGTTTCCTACACGGCATCAACATGGGTACGTACACTGAAGTCCAAGAAGTTTGAGGTGCCTTTTTGCACTAGCAGGATGTGTGCCAAAATGTAGCTGAGTAACTAATTGGCATGTTGATCACTCTCTGCCCGGAGCAAAGGTTTCCTCCGGGAGGTGCCACTGTCTGTACCGTGGTAATTGGACAGTGGACATTAAGATTTTTATTAAGAATGATGAATTCTTAGGTACGTCAGCATGACCTGCTATCATTAAGGACTTCTGAGAAGGAAACTCCTTCTGAAGAGCTCATCGGAACTGAGATGCAGTTCTGTATGAGTAAAGTGCACCTTTACTACTTGAAACTGTCTTTCCTAGCCGGTGTGTAGTCTTGCAGCACTCAGCAGTGCACAATATTTGTTTGTCTTCTGGCTTATCAGATCCTGGATGAGAAATGCAAGAATTCGGAAGGGGAGTGACCAGGTGCAGCAGTACTAATTGCAGTAACAATCCCTACAAGTAAAAGGAGACCTTTAGCTGCTCTCCTCTGACTAGCTCTATTCTGACCCCTTTCTCCAAAAGCATGGCTAAAGCCTAAAGTTTTTGGATCTCTGACCTCCACAGGAGGGTGGGGAGCTGAGGACTAAACTATCCTGCAGTGTTTCACTTGACTTAAGGCTACTATTAAACTAAAAAACATCCCTTGTTAGCTTTTTTCCCCCCGTATTGCTTCAACAGACAGGTATGAGAAGGAGGGTTTGTTCAGGGACCCTAAGGTTGTCGTTTACTCCTAGAAAGTATATCAGAGTTGGTCATTGCAACTTGTAGTATAAAACCTGTCTTGTTTTAAGCATTTTGTGAATTCAAGCTGTGCAAGGGCATCTTTGCTCATGCTATGAGGAACAGATCCTAGTCTTCGCATCTGCTTTTCTCTCGCTATAAGAACATGATGACTTGTGTAGTTTTCAGCAGCTCAAGGTTGGGTTGGGTGTTTTGGGTTTTGTTTTGTGTGGTTTCCCCCCTCCCGCCAATGCTGGTCGGGACAACCGAACACTATGTAGTTTAAAGCATACTTGGAGAGCTGCGTTTCGCTGAAGCTACCCGGCGTGCCTGCTCGCCCTGCCCAGTTCCACGCTGCCAGACTCGTCCGTCTGGTTACTCACGCCTGCTTCTGTTCTCTGTTTTCTTTCAGACCATTTCAATTGTCTACATAGTGACAGCCATTGTGGGAGTTGAGGCCTGGTATGCACCTTTCCTGTTTAATTTCTTATATAGAGACCTATTCACTGCAATGATTATTGGTAAGAAACTCCATGTTGAAGCCTGTCTTTTAAACACCAACTTTTACCCAAACTGAATGTCTTAATTATTTTACAATGCTGTTTTGTTTGCTCTAATGAAAGTTATTGCAGGCTGTTACTGAAGTGATTAATCAGGATGTTCTTGCAGCCTGCCCTTTGATCTGCATGATTAATTGGCAGAAGCTAACTAGCCCCAGTGAACCTGGGTCTACGTTGATTGAAAGATAAGGAAATAGTGTGTATATTGGGATTGTGCCTTTGGATTTATTTTGTGCTAATCCCAAGGGTGGGAGAGCATACTGCTGCTCCCGGGATTAGCCCGGTGCTGCGTGGCTGGGGTTAAGGTGCTGTGCAGACGGGCATGAAATGGTTCCTTGCCTGGAGCAGCATAGCTGGGTTTGAGTCTGAGCAAACGAGAGCTGCTGAGGGTTGAGCTAGAGCTGACAAAGTGATGTGACTTCTGCTCTAGGCTGGGCTTGCCTGCCCCGCTGGGAGGCAGTTGCAGGGAGGAAAGTTTTAGCTGAAGAGGTGGGAAAATGCACTCTCCTTTCGGGAGATCCTGCCCATCCAAGAATTAAATAAAAGGGCGTACAACCTTTCTCCAGAAAAGCCTGGCCTTTCCCTCTGGTGCTCACTCAGAACAAATTGCTGCGAACAGGGGAATAACATGGGTGAAGCTTAGTGGGGGAGAACTATTTTTGCTTAATGTAATTTGACTTATTCAGTGTTCTTGTTCAATTTAATTTTTCTTAATCTATATCTTTTTCTTTCTTTAGGGGTTAATTATCACTGCTTAATTTCAAGTTAATATGTTTGAATGGTTACATTAAACCTAATGCTTGCACTTTTTCTTAATCAAGAGGATATCTGAGCTTTGCTTTGGCAGCCATGTAATTTAATATGTGAATAATAAATGCACTTAGTCAGTTTTCTTATGTGGAAAATGGAGCATAACGCATTTGCTGACCAAATTTGTGTACCAGGATAGGAGTTGGATAGGAGCTGGGTTATTTAAAGCAGAAATAATAGGTACAGCTCTATTAAAATACCCAGTGCTGGATAAGCAGGGAAGAAGTTGTGACAGACTCTCATAGGTTTGAGTGTAGCTGTTGGTGTTAAAAACCTCAGCCTCATTAAGAAACAACACTTACACTCTTTGTATCATTTGCCAAGTTAACTGAAAATAACTTTTTTTTTTCCCACAAATGGGAACTGAAAATGCTTGTACGTAGTAGGAGAAGTAGCAAATTGGCTTTATTATTAAGACCGAAAAGTCCTTAGTGCACAGCAGTGTGACTACTTGCAGAGTTTGAACTCACCTCATGTCCAGTTAAAGACAATATAATTAAACCTTGTAACAGTTTAAAACATAAGGCCGGGCTCATTAATGCAACTCTTTAAAATTCAGAAGTCTTTAATTTATAGCAGGCCTTAACTTGTAACTACAGCTCTTGAACCAGAATTATGATTGCCTACTTTTAACTGTGCTAAGCTATTCTTGGTGCACCTCTGAGCTATTTTTGTTGCAAGCAACTTAAAGCAGAGCACAACCATCCGTCTGTTCCTGAGGTGCACGTGATGGAGCTTCCCTCTACCGTGGGGCAGTAATGCGGCTCTTTCTCTTCCAGCTTGTGCGCTCACTGTGACGCTGCCAATGAGTCTGTATAACTTCTACAAGTAAGTTTCTTCCTCTGCAAGCCTCCCTCCCCGTGCTAACACCTTTGCAAGAACCCCTAAACCCTCGTATAACTTGAATTTCTTAATGATTTTTGGATGACTGTCTTTAGTATGACAAGGGGGCTGTTACAGATCAGAGGGTCCCAGTTCGTAGGGCCCACCGCAGAGCGCGGGCTGGCAGCCTGCTGATCAGGGTCTTGCAGAAGGGCCACCAGCTGTTGAGGGCTTGCCCTGTTGTTCACAACCCATAAAGCCAGTGAGATGCCTCTAATGTGGGAGCTTTTTAACAGTGTTAACAAGCGAGGTGCACATCTTCCTTGTGTGTCTGCAATTGTGGACTGATATCAACAGCTTTGGGTGACAGTGTGACCAACGATATCTTATAGTTCTCTTGTGGAGGCAGGAACCAGGTATCTCATAGCTGTGGTTCCAGGTATTTTCATTTCTTTGACCTCTTGCCTTTCAGGGCCTATAAAAATAACACCTTGAAGCACCACTCCGTGTATGAAATCACGCTACCACTGGTGTCCCCAGTGTTGCTCTTCGTGCTCTGCACCACTTGGATCTTTGTGTCACCCACAGACATCCTGGAGGTCCATCCCAGGCTCTTCTATTTCATGGTTGGAACAGCCTTCGCTAACATTTCCGTAAGCGCTTTATGCTCTCGTCTATCCTTTGGGAAACTGAAGCCTCCCAGGATGCTTGGGAGGCAGGAAGAAAAAGACCAAGTTCCAACTGGAAGAAAGAAGGGAGATATGAAGATTAGCTTAAAACAACTTTTCTATTTTGCTTTGACTGAAAAAACAAATGGGAAAGTGGGCAGAGGCTGTAAAGTCCGCAGATTTCACAGGCATTTCTGTACTGCAGCTCTCGCTCTTGAGAAACCAGAGAAATAGTTAAATTGCACGCATCCTCTGGGCTGGGAATAGCAGACTGCTAATATTGAGGGAGTTCCTGCTTTTTTTTGGCTAGACTTAAAGTGGGAGGGACTAAAGCTTTTGTCACAATCTGATTTAGCTGCATATTGCATTTGTAGTTGCTTGAGACCAGAGCAAACAAAAGCATCTGTGCTTGCCATCCCAGATGTGCAGCCGTGTAGCTCTGTGTGTATCCATGTTCTGTGTCCGGCAGCTGAGCCTGCTGCTTGGCAGGATTTTCCCCAAATAATGCTGGGGAGGCTTGGTCAACTCAAGGGAACTCCTTTTTTTTTGAAAGATGCCCTTGATGCCTGCTCTGCTATAACTTGTCTGCCCTGCTTCATGTGCCCTGAAGGAACTCTAATGCAAAGAAAGATCCTGAGTTTTCTGAGGTGAAGTCAGTGGTGGTAGTTTTAAGTGCGTATGTTGGTACATGTACATATACGTGACCTTCCTGTCTGCATTATGGACAGCTCTGGCTTTGCAGAGTTGGTACGGGACGCAAGCCAGGTGCCTCTGACAGCTCCCTCTTCCCACAGTGCCAGCTGATTGTCTGTCAGATGAGCAGCACGCGCTGCCAGCCTTTGAACTGGATGCTGATTCCCATAGCGGTGGTGCTCTTCGTGGTGATGTCTGGACTCGCACCAAATAGTGAAACACTTCTCCTCTACTTGTTAACTACTCTTCTCACCCTGGCGCACATCCACTACGGAGTAATAGTGGTACGTAAACTCAGTATTTAGGCTTTGGGCTTAGCTGCTGTGCTCTGATCATAGGATTTACGTGGGTTGTAGTGTTGTCTGGGGTGGAGAATACTCTGCTTAAAAATGGGAATATTGGTGAAAAGAGCTCGGGGCACCCAGCTTTCTTTCACGCTGTCTGTGACCATGTGAAACTTGAAGCAACTTCCTTGCAAGGTTGTGTGGGCTGTTGCATAGGTTGGAAACAAGCTTTCCACAGTGTGATGGGGGGCTGTTGTACCAGAGGTTGGCTTGAAATAAATACCTGTATTTCTGCTGCCATGTTTAACTTGTCTTGGTGGCAGTTGCAGCTTAGAGACCAGCAGTTGTATGCAAGCTGAGCTGGGTCACCAGCAAGATCACAGGGCTTGTGTTAAGGGTCAGACAAGCTGTGATCAAACTGAGACCCGGGATGTGGGCTGTGACTATAGGTAAATAGGATTCAGTAACGCAGAGCAGTGGTGATGAGGGGTGTGAGGCTGAGTTTCAGGCCCTTCATCCGTGTTGGCACGTGCTGCCTAGGCCTTGACGTCTGGCCAAGGCTGGGCTCCCTCCCACAGAACCTCAGGCAGCAGGAAGGGCCATTCCAGTAGATATCCAGAGTGGTAAATGCTGTCTGGGTGCATGTTGCTGGGAGAGTCAGGGTGAAGAGAGGAGGTGTCACTGCAGAGCACATGGTGACATTGCAACTGCTCAGCCTTCACCCCTGCCGCAAGGGCTGTGCACAGATCCAAGGATTGGTTTGCTCCCTTTGCTCAGTGCAAACACTGCCTGACTCCCTGAGCTTTGATTAATAGGGAAGAGAAAACCAGCTCTGAGGAGTCCCATTAGAAATGCCCCAGGACGCTGTGGAGAAACTAGGGCAAGCGACCCTAGGTTCTGTGCAGAGCTGGTTGCTACCGTGTGTGTACCCCCTCCTTGGGAAGCCCTCTCCCCTAGGAACTTCAGGTCTAATGCGGAGCCTCCAGAGTCACGTCTGAACTGTACTTATAGTAAGGAAGCAATTCCCAGGTTGTCTCGTCTCTCAAATTAGTGTAATGAGGCTTCTATGCAAGAAGGATTTGAAATAGCGAAGTAGCTTAAATAAATTTGGTCTGGGAATCATAGCTGAAGATGAGGGACTGATGAGAAGGTGTAATTCTCCCTACCTGTGCTTGCCCAACCCCTGCAGTGAGTTTCTCAGTGCTCTGCTCAGCTGAGTTTATGTGTTTCCCTCAGCCACCCACTCCAGGTCCATCTGCACAGTCTCCTCTAACAGGATAAAAGAGCCTATATTGAGTTGAAGAGTCCTTTAAGGCTCTTTGAATGGCATGTAATCCCAAACTATTCCTGACTTGGGAGTAACAAATTGGAATAAATCCTCTGTCCTGACTTGCTGCCTGGCTGTGTCTGGTGCTGTTCAGCACTGCTTGATTCTGATTCTTGTAATGACTTTTACTTCATGATCATCAAATGCCTGTGCTGCACTATGCTTTTTATCCTCTTGTCTGCTGCTCTGCTGCTTTGTAGTTCTACAGTTATTGCTAATTCACCTTAATACGGAAAGAAAGAGGCCAAATATCTGAAGCAGGGTAACTTCTTTCATCCTGTAAACTGGAAGTCTCTAAGTTGTGGGAGATTTGCTCTAACCAGTCCAAAGGGGTTGCAGTCACAGCATCCTCCTCCCAATTCTCCTGGGTGGGCTGATGCCCTCACGACCGGTTGCTGATGCTCGGCAGTGCTTCGTGCACCCCAGACCCAGCCACGGCTGGTTCTGCACGACTGCAGTGGCTGGTGGAAGTGGGGCCTGAGCTGGTGGGGGATCAGGGGAGGGCAGGGAGCTCAGATCCTGGTGTGGAGGCTGCAGGGAAGCAGTGGGAGAGGAGGTGATGAAGCTGTGTGTCTTCCTGTGCACGGTGCAGACCTAAGGGCTGTCGCTGCTGTCAGCAATAGTACACCCCAGACTGGGAGATGTCTGGCTGCTGGCCCCACGCTGAGCAGAAGGGCAGCTCCTGTGTTTGCTGGTGGCACTGGCACCTGCGGAGAAGCCCTTTGCCTTGGACAGGCTGGGGGAGGCAGGGAGCGGTGGGGCTGGGGAGCAGGGCGAGCAGGCCCCTTGAGACCTGGCTGTTCATCCATCGCTCTGCGTGTTGCTGGCCGGAGAGCACTTAGAAGTAAGTGGTGTTTCTGGGGCTAATGGCTTGGTGGAACTCTTTGCCTAACCGTGTCTGAAAGCACATTTCCTGATGAAGCTCTTAATCCTGTGTGGTTTTCTCTTTTCCTCAAAAGAGGCAGAGAAGAGGGTGGAGAAATTCAGCCCTACCTGGTGCAGTGGGAGAAGTTGGCATGTGAGGGGAGGGCAGGGCTGCATCCCCCGGGGCTGTTCACCTGGCTGCTCCTGATGTCGGGTTGGTAGGGGCAGAGCTTGGTGACTAGGGAGGGTGGCAGGTCTGTGTGCCTGGCCAGCCTTGTGACACAGGGCAGATGCTGCAGCTCAGGTCTGCTCCGTGCATGTGGAGCGTGCAGGACCTGCTGGCTTCTGTGCACGGTCTGGGGAAGCCCAAGAGTCTGGGACCATGCGAAACAAACAGTGGGCAGTGATGGGAAAATGTGTGCAGGAAGGTGGCAGGGCCTTGTTGTCATGGCAAGGAACTAGTCCAGCTCTCTGCCCACTTTCCTTCTCATCTGTCTGAGCCTCACTAACTCAGTCGTCTTGTCTGCCTTGTCCCCAGGTGAGCCAGCTGAGCAGGCACTTCAATATACGGCCTTTCTCACTAAAGAAGCCCACAACGGATTGACTAGGAGTGGAAGAAGAGAAAATCAGCTTGCAGTCTGCAGAAGTACTGTAAATAACTGCTGCAAATACCTGTAAATACTTCAACCATCACCACAGATCTAAACCTATCCTCTGGACAGACATCAGGGCAAAGCACGCATGGTTTCCAGTGCAGCCAGGGCAGGATTGGTACAGGACGGCCCCCGCTGCTGTGTGAACACAAGCCTACGGTTATTTGGTGAAACTGGACAAGGAGGGTAGCCTTTCAGGTCTCTACTACTGTATATTAGACCAGCTGAATGTTCCCAGTGAAACCTCAGATTTCAGCTCTTGCTCAGATAAAGCTGGTCAGGGACGCAGGTGACTTTACCTGAGCAAAGCACCTCACCCTGCCACCAAAAACAGCAGAGCAATTTCTACAAGGTCAGAAGAACATCCTGTTGGTAGGGGGATTCCTCTCTGTCCCTGATCCTGTTAGACAAACGTTGTCCTGAGCCAGTACTTAAGGGAGAGCTGGTGACAGTTCTCCCATTCTGTCCTGCCTTCCTGCACTCGCCTATTCAGGCAAATACATGCAACTTCTTAAGAATAATTTCTAGCAGTATTCCACTTGGGAGGCTTAGGAATCAGGACTCAGTCTCATTTAAAAGTGGGAAGGCAGCTTCCCCCTCCCCGATCCACCTGCGGGTACCTAGGACCATGTCTCGACACTGTTCTTGTCTGTCCATGTGTGTTCCCTGACTGGCATTTGGGGTGTGGGCTCCAATTGGCAGTGGTTGGGCCAAAAAGTGGCTTAAAACAGCCTCTGTAACATAGAGCCAAACTCCTTCTTCGTACCAGTACGAACTTGCTGTTCAAGGTCAACTCCGTTGGGTCATTACATGCTGCCTGGACCTCTTCTTTTGTAGCATTACAGCCAGGCCCACTCTGCGCATAGCCCTTCCCACTAGACCATCAGCAGCAAATCCACAGCTTAGAAAAGCACCTTAATAAATGTGTTGGTGGTGTATGTGTTCACTTTCAGAAAGCTCACAGGTGTGTGGTGGGGTCCTTTTCAAATACCACTTTATTTTCAGTACCATTGTCCCCAACAGCTGCATGTCTCATCCAGGGATATATTTGTTTACTGTCCATTTGTAAAAGGCATGTTTTCATTGATTTTTATCTTTTGATTTTTTTTCAATTGAGTTGAGTGGGGTGGTGAAGACTGAATGCTGATTTTCTTTTTTTGTTCACTTTATTTAATGAAGATTTGTGCTTGAATGAAGAGTGTAGCTTAAACCCAGGCTCTGGAAAGGCTGCATCCGGAAGCGAACAAGCACAGCAGATTGTTCATATGTAATTTACCATGGGAACAAAGTTGCTTATACTGATTATTGTGCAACGTGGTTTGTAGAAGCTTGGCCACAGAATTTTCCTTCTGCAGGTGAAGAATCTTCCTGCTGTGGGAAACCTTCAGACTGTAACTACTATTTAACGCTTTTTCTTTTGTAAATTTGAATCATTGTCATGCAGACTACGAGACTTGAAATCTTGAATTTGGTTCATGGCATTCACTGTACGTGGAGGACGACTGCTCTGTGTGTTGTCACGTGTGAAATCATGGTCGCTTGGTCACGGTACGCCCTGCGAGGAGAGAACGGGAACGTTCATCTGCGCTAACATCGCGGGGAGGGCTTGGCGTGGAAATGTGGGACTAAATGTCTATGTTCATGTGTCTGTAAGGCTATGTGTCTGGAAAAGGGTCTCTAATCTGAGAGAGGGGGCAAATGGCTTTCAGAGTTTATTTAATAAAGTAGCTTATTCTATATATTTTACTGACATTGTACAGAAAAAAGAACCAAGTGTACAGAGGAATTGGGCTGTGCTTGAATTTTGACTCTTGCTATTTAATGAAATATAATTATGAGGGAGATTTAAATCACAGTTGCACAAGAACTACAGGGAACTTTGAAATGGGACACAACAGTTTTATACATGGATCGTGTTCAGGTAGGACAAGTGTGCTAGCAGCGCTGACACAAAGTGGAGGTCGGATGATTTCTCTCTAGTTAGGTGTTTGCAGGACCAGGGAATGACTGAGCTGCTCCCTCAACTTTTCAGTTGAGTTCTGGGGTCCCAAGGCTGGAGCTTGTGTTGTCCTGTGTCTTCTCATTAGCACTGCTGGGCCCTAGGGACCGGGCTAGTGCTAATGCTGTGAGAAGATGTCTCATCTTAAATCTTGGGATGTCACTTTGTCTCCCTAACACACAGTTTGTCTGTTGTCTCACCTACCTGTGGGCTAGCGCTCTTTGGTAACACTTAGAAATATATCCTGAAAAACAGCCCTTTGCTTCTGAAAGTTAACATGTTAAACATAGGCAGGACTTCTCTCTCAAATCCTGCAAATATTTGTCAAGCTGTGAGACAAAGACATCTCTTTAAATCTGGAACCACTTCCTGTGTACACAGGCTTTATCTTTGGAGAGTCCTGGATTTTGGTGCCTTAATTTATTGCACCTTCAAGCTAGAAAAATATCTACTAAAAGCCAGTGCTGGAAAACAGTCTCGCTTGTCTCTAGCACCGCTTATCACAAGGCGAGCTTATGGCAAAGCCAGGTGAGAGCAGACCCGGATCTCGGTGCGCATCCGAGACCGTTCCTGACACGTTCTGCTGCAAAGCTGTGTGGATTTCTTTTGGGGCTATTTTAAACTAAATGACTGCTTCTCACAGGTTCTGGGGGAATGGAAATACTTGAACAGAAAGACCAAACTGATTTTGCCATGATGGGGTGTGGCATGCTGAGAAACAAACTATTTATTAATAATAATGGTTTTGTTTTAAGTCTTAAGAATAAACTTATTCCTTTCTCACTAACACTATCTGAGGGTAATTGTATTATGGCAGTACTTAATTGCCTTGCTGGTTAGACTCTGTCTTCAGATCTTCTCTTTCTGTTAATGGACAGTGCTTTTGGCATGATGGTGCTCTCTTGGGAATGGACAGAATCATGTTCAGATTTGGTAATATATGCACTCAACCTCTTACTTTTCTTATCGTGTATCTGAGAGCTGGTCTGTGTTGTCTCTTCTTCCAGGCATAGTTTTAATCGTACTTTCTTAATGACTGAAGGACCTGCTGAGCTGATAGTGAAGCTGTTTTTTTGCTTTCCTAAATCTGTTCAGTACTGCATGTTTTGTCTCTATCCAGAATATTGCCAGGACTAGCTTTGGGGAATGGTGTTGAGGGCTGCAGTCCTTCAGGACCCTGACCTTGGCAAGAGGAGCCAATGCACGTTGTGTGGCTCCTGTGCCGCTGAGTCCTGCTGCCGGCATGTCCGTCCCCTCTCCTTGGGCTCCAGGCATGTCCTAGCACCGTGGAAAGAGGTGGCCAGCGCTGTGGCTGGTCCTTTGACCTGAAGCAGGTCTTCTTGGAAGCCTGGGACACCTTAACCAGTGTCAGTGCAGGAATCCTGTAGCCGGGGTGGAGAGGCAGCCTCGCTTCCAGGCTGAGTTAATCCATCCCATTTTTTAACTCCGTTTTGTGGTACATATCTGCAGCTTTTGCCTCTGGGCTGATGGAGGAACCCAGCTCAGGAATTAACAAGAGGGGCCAGAGCTGAAGGCGAAGTGTAGGTTTTGGGACCTCTTAGAGCTTGGGTAAAAGTGGCTGTCACACTACCAACATCCTATTAAAGTACAAATATTGCAGTTGACCTGCAGGCTTACAAATGTAGGAAAATCAAGCACCTAAGTATTGTGGTTTTAGTTGATTCCTTTCCCACAATGTGCCTGCACTGCAATTAGCTTCTCTTTTCTGTGCTCAGTTGCTACAGGATCTTGGTAACGGTCTCTCCTGGCTCTTAAACGTCAGTAATCTAGTAAAGGCAGCTTTGCCAGAGCCGCGGGAGCAGAATGTTAAAAGCATGAGCTTCTAAGGCTCTTTAAACATATATTTAAGCTCCTTAAATAGAGCTGGCCTGATGTTACTTTTCAGGAGCATTGAGTACCTGTGGTTTCTAGCCTGAGAGCCGTTTTGATCTGTGCCTCTGAATAACAGGTCAGTTCTAGCAAGGCCCCTAAATTCTTATCCTTTGAGACCATTTGTACCTGCTTGTAATAGACCTGGAAAGTCTCCTCTAGAGAACTGTTGCTTTTGAAACAAATATATTTTTTTTTATATACTCTATTGCAGCCAGTTGCTTTGTGTGGAAGTGCAAGCAGTCAGCTGGAGCTCTGGCGATCTTAGCTCGTGGCAAAACTGCACAGGGGTTTTGTATCCTTTTCAAACCTGCATTTAGGTCACTTGGCTGAAACAGCGTCTTGTTTACAGTTGTCCCTTTTTTGCTTAGCTTGCATCAGTTACCTGGACGGTGGGAATTCTTGTTGTGTGCTGAAGGATCCCTTTCCTCACGCACCCCTGTTCCACAATCTTAGTGCAGTGTCAGTCTTGCTTGGGTGCTGCGGGTCAGCAGGGTTGATCGACCCGAGACGGAGCCTAAAGCTCGCTTGCTCTCTGCTTCTCTAACACAGCTCTGCAACCCTGGCACGGAGTTGCAGCTTCGAGCATCTCGCTTGCCTTACCCACCCGTTCTACCTCAGTGCTGCGTCGGAGCGATGGCCGAGGCGACGTGGGGGCTGCTCAGTGCCGGCCTGGGCCATGGTGAAGACGGACACTGCGCTAACCTCCCGCTTATGGAAAAGGTCTCTGTCAGTCTGTAGATGATCCTTTGGCCCAGCCAGGTGTGGTCAGCATCACCCGGTGCTCTTTGCCCCAAGCAGCAGGGAAGGGAAGAGAAAAGCACTGCTCAGCCCGCAGGGGCAGAGGACCTCCAAGGCCAGGAGAGCCCCTGGGAGAGCTGTGGCTGTGCTGGTGACGTTCCAGCAAGAAGCTCACTAATATTTCCTTTTTTTTTTTTAATCGGTGGTGGCCTCGTTCAAAGATGTGAACTTGCCTTGTTTAGTCTGCCAGGACCTTTGGTAGCTGTTGGTTTGGTATAGTTACTTTTAGGCTTTAAAAAAAGAAAAAAGGAAAAAAAAAACCCTACAAGGTACCACTTGCTGAGGCGTTTCCAGTGGTCCTGGCTGGGCAGGCCCCCCCGATGCCTGGGGGAGCAAGTATTCAAAGCCCTGTCTGGCTGGAAGCACCTCTGGGCTGGTCTCCAAGGAGGTGTCGAGAGGATTGCAGCCCTCAATGACGCTTGCTGCAAAACCACCCTAGAAGGTGCCATGTGTCTGGGCAAATGGCATCCACAGCGGCTGTTCGGTAACAGTGGGCCAAGATTTGGGCCCTCCTTAATCAAAATCTTACCTCCCCTGTGCAGGGAGACTTGCTTGGTACTGTTTCCTGGGCTTTTAGCTGAAATGTGTTCTGGTTTTAGTAGCGATTAATGTTTTTCCTAGTTGCCAGCCCTGTCTGGAAGGGGCAGGTTATTCATGCAAGGATGTTCTCAGCCCAGGTCTCCTTTTGAGCGAGCACTGTATCAAAGCCTCTTTTCCAGCTGTAACTCTGTAACTGAAGGCACAGCAAACCTGTGGAAGGGCTCCATGGGGTGAACAGGGAGGAAAGACCTCACAAGCGAGTCCTTAACTGGACCTGTTGCTGTTTACAGCCTGGCCTTCTCTTGCAGACCTGGTGCTGGGTAGGGACAGGGTTGGCCGGCTGTTGCTGCTGTCAGGCTCTGCTGTCCCTTCCCGCAGTCTGGGGGACCGTAAAACAGGAGCAAAGAAGCACTTGGTCCTTGTGTTGGTTTGGTTCTGTCCCTTCCCCGCTGAGCCTTTCCGAGATGCCGGCGCTAGCAGGGGAGCGGCATGGCTTGGGCACCGCGTCGCTGGGTGGTAGGTGCTGTACAGGGAGGCTGTGGCCGGACTCTGCCCACCGCTATATGTCCAAAGAGCTGCCACTTGTGCACAGCACCAAGGAAGCCAAGCGAGCCTGGGCGCTGGGCTGGGACCAGCTCATCTGCTTCCCGTGTAAAACACCGATCAAACGAGCAGCCCTAGCCGTGAGCGGTTCTCGGCACTGCTGCGTTCGCGGAGGTTCCCGGTGGCTTCGCCAGAGTCGTCCTGGCGCTGGGAGTTTAGGTACTGAAGTGGGTTTGAATTCCAGTCTGTTAAATGCTATTACTGAAATATTTATTGTGTAAAAACAAAAATCTATTAAAGTTCACTAAAGAATAAAATTTTCCAAGCCTTTTAATGGTGTTTGTCTGTCTTTTCAATTAATCCTGAGCATGGGCTGGCTTCAGGGCCACCTCCTGCAACCTTGCTTTCAGCAACTCCTTTTGCCAGGGAGCAAGTGCAAAAACTACTGCAAGCTCCTACTTGAACAATATTTCTGTTTGTTCCTGTGCTCTGAAAGGCTGCAGGGAAGAGAGCTGCCTGGGCCAGGCTGTGTTTCCCCGTGGGCTCTGACTCCTGCTAGGAAAAGGCGGTGTTGCCCCCGTGCCCTGCCCGCAGCCTGCCTGCGTTAACTGGAGCTGCAGAGAGCCTGGGAGGTGGAACAGGGGCACAGAGGCTTGCACAGGGATGCAACATAGCCTGTCGTCTGAAACTCTGCCATCCCAAAGGCACTGGCAGCCCAGCTGTCAGGACTGCGGCACTGAAAGCCCGTGTGGCAGGCGGCGGGGGAGAAGGTGGTCTTGGCTGGGAGCTAGCGTGGCCGCCTGCCCGATGCTGCAGGTTCCTCCCACCTCTCCGAGGCCGAAGCAAGTTTCTGTTCCATCGTAGGGATCCTGCCGGTGAAGTGGCTCTGCTAGCTGTAGGTTTCTCCCCTTTGCTCTGCCACACTCACTGTCAGACACGGAGGGGTGTCTGCACCTGTGACAAGAGTAGCACCTGCTTCCCTGAACAGGCTCCAGCGGTGGTTGAATCTGGAGTAATTGGAGATAGGAGAGGACAAATGCAGTGGCTGTGTTTGCAAGTGGCCCTTGTTGCTCGAAGGCCTCGACCCTCTGCTCCTGCTGCCTTTTGCAGCCCTGCGGCTCTGCCGTGGAGTTTGCCTGTGCTCCTGGGAAGGAGGCTTGGAGCAGCTGGAGAGCCTGGGCTGGGACAGGGTGAGGAAGAGCAGGGACCACGGGAGGCAGGTGGGCACCCTGAATGCAGTAGCTCCATGGTCTGTACAACGAGCAAGGGCCTACGTTTTCTGACTCTTCCTTTCTGCCTCTGCAGCCAGTGCCCTGCTCCAGCACTAACTCCTACGTCCCTGTGAGTTATCACTCACCCATTAGCTTGATCAGTGCACACACGACGGCGTGAAGCAGAGGGGTGTCGCTTCCAGGGCAGCGTGCAGAGAGCTGATTTCTCCATCACTGGCTGATCCTCTGCTCCTCCTTTGCTGTGAGGTGGATAGAGCGGTTAGTGGTGGGTCTGAGAAGGCAGTGAGTAAAAGCCGTGAGCGAAAAAGTGTGGGCATAGCTATTGCAGCGAGACACGCAGGATGTGCACGCGAAAGGTGAAGGGGAAGCACCGGGGCAGAGCGCACGGTCAGAAAGGGCTGGGAGAAACCCCTCTCTGCTGCGCTGCACTGGTGGAGGGGGTAGGAGGTGCCTGGCTGAACGGGGACCAGTGGTCGCTGGGGAAGGCTGGCGGGCTTGGCTGGAGCTTCTCATTCTTCTGTGGACGTTACTTCCCCTGGGCCGGGGGGAGAAGGCGGGATGCACTCATGGAAACTGGCTCTGCAGCAAGCAAAGCTGGTCGTGCCGGGGGTCGCAGCCTAGAGCAGAGGAGCCGGGCAGTTCTTGGGCTTCGCCCCGCACGCAAAGGGCCTCCTTTCCTTGCACAGTGTGGGACCTGCTTTGGGCTGCCCCATACGCAGGTGCTGGTCCCAGCCTTGCTGGGCGCAGCAGGCTCTGGATCTGTCCTTTCTCCAGGCTGCACGCCTTGCTCTGCGACACATGTGCCTGGGGTTAGCCCTAAGCCCCACACAAGTGATTAAATCTCTAAAAAGCCCTTACGGTTGATGCCGAGCTTCCGTGGACGGCGTCCAGGGCTCAGCCAGCGCTGCTGCCTGCTCCGTCAGTGCTCACGCTCGCTCGGTGCTGCAGCTGTGCAGGGCCGCCGCGACGGGGCTGCCAGTGCTCCCAGCGACGGCTCTGCTCCCAGGTGAGGGGCTTGGAAGATGCGGTGGACAAAGGTGCTGAGTTTCGCTAGAGGACCCTTCCCTGCCCTCTCCAAGCAGGGATCATGGTCTGCTTTCACGGTTGCTCATCCAGATGCTTTCCCGGTCATATCTGTAGTGCTCACCCCAACTACCCTCAGGAAAAAATGCCCTACCCAAGTCCCGAGAAGAGGTTGGGTAACACTGGAAATTGTGTTTTCCTGGTGACAACTTGATGACTTGGATCCTCTTAGTAACTCGGGCAGACAAGTCGGGACTTGGCTCTGCCCGGACAAAGCTCCTTGTGATCACGGCGATCTCTTAGCAGCGCTGTCAGTGCCCTAGTGCTAATCGGGGTGATCCAAGCCTTATCCCTCCATGAAAGCAGACCGAGCTTCACACAAGGGAATAAGCTGCTCCCCACGTCTGCTGTGCTCAGGGCTGGAAACCGCAGATGCCTGTTTTAGCTGGGGAGACTGAGGTCATGAATTAGGAAAAATATCCCAGCGAGCTGCAACCCTGCTGCGTCCTGGTGGGGGGGGGGGAAGTGGAGCTGGTGTCCTCCAGGGCTGCTGAAGACCCTCCGGCCTGGGTCAGATGGGGTGAGCTCTGCTGGGGCAGGGATGGGAAGAGGACCGGGAGACGCAGTTCTTGCTCCGGCACACGGCCCAGCAGCAGGGGAAGGCTGCAGCATGAGGGGACCGCCACGTGCGTAGCGGGGAGCCCCTCTTCAGCCCTCTGCTTTGGAACTGGGGGGAGGCAGTTAAAGAAAAGGGCAGTTAAAGAGAAGGGAGACCTAGCTGGACCAGACGATCTCCAGAGGTGCCTTCCAACCACAACTGGTCCATGTCTGTGATAGGGATGAAGGAGAGAGGCCGGTGAGCCTCAGCCACAGGGAAGAGAAGAGCTGCTGTCCCCCTTCCAAACATACCTTGGAGGCTGAGGGCATCATGCTTTGTGGCCACAAAATTGCATCATGGAGGAGTCGGACCCAGAGGCTTGAATTGCTCCTTTGTGTGTGCAGCTCGGAGCCTGCCCAGGAAGGCTCAACGGTGGCACAAATCTAAATGGAAAGGAATTGATTTCTTTGCTCGTCATGTGTCCGGTCATCGTAACGTGGGCTCCTGAAGGCCCCATGCCAGGAAGCAGTGACAAGCTGCTGGCTTCCTGCAGGGCCGGTCGCCAGGCTGGACGCTTGGGGCTGGCAGTGCCCTGCACCCCAACACAGCGCTGGCTCACTGGTGACCTCCTGGAGCCAGCTGACCCTGCCGGGGTTTATATTTAAAATAGCAAGAATTGTTCTAAATAAAGGTGTGTGACGGATGGTGCTGTTGGAGCAGGAGCCACAATCTCCTGCCTATGAAGCTCTGGGTATTAACAGAGTCCCAGGAGGTTGCTTTGCTCCCCAAGCGAAGAGGCCACTCTGCATCCCACAGCCCCTTGGCACACTGCCACCCCCCCGGCCAGGGACATTGCAGCCCTGCAGACAATGTCACATGGAGTCTGCCACCACTGCAGATCTACCTGAGCTTTCAAGGGCTCCCACATTTGCTCGCGACACCTGGCTCCCAGCCTGCTCTCTGGGAAGGAGGAGCTGGGCACAGCGAGGGCAGCTCCTCTGTTGGTTTGCTTTGTGCTATGTGTTTTCACTGCCTGGGGTTTTTCCTGCAAGCTCACGTTCCTGGATTCATGTGATCACAGGAGAAGAAACCTCACCATGCTTTCCTGAACCTCACAGAGTTGTGGGGAGTCTGCAGAGGGTTTGAAACCCCTGGTCTGTGGGCACCTTCCCAGGCTTCGGAGCGCTGTTCGCCTGGAGACCTGACCCAAGGCTCTGGGGAGCCTGGGTTTGGCCAGGCTGCAGGTGATGCTCTGCCCCAGCTCTGTTGTCATGCAGCAGTTTCCCCTGCTGGGACACTCCCAAGTCCCACCACTGCCACAGCGACGTTTCCACATTCCCATCATATCCGGCTTTTTTTCTTTTGAGAAAAGTGTGATGTAATGTGTGTCGAATTGCACGGCATCTCCTGGTGCTCCCTGGGGTGATGGGGCTGGGTCCCAGATTGGACCTCAGCGCAGTTGCTGCCTTTGGGGTTGGTTCGGTGTCTCCCCCAGCCTGCGTTGAGCCGGGAGGGTGGCAGTCAGGCGCTTCAGCGGCCGGGTCCCTTCCCTGCTGGCATATTTTTCCCAGCAGAGAGAGGGGAAGTGCCAGGATCTCTCCCACTGCATTTCCCAAGAGGACAATGACGCAGCGCTGACCAGAGGAGGTTTCATCCACATCTTCTCTTCCATGTCTTATTAGGTAGGAGCAGAGATGGGGCTGCTTGATTGCTGCAGTCCAGCATTTACAGTCCTCCTTGCCAGGGTCCCTCTGTTCCCAGCGCTGTCCCAGTCACCCTTGAATCTGAACTTCAAGGGAATCCTTATCCTGTGCCACCCCCTCACAGTTCATCTATTTCTCCATGGTTGGAGAAATCACGTGCTTTATCCTCTGAGGACTCTTGGTTTTTTCTTCCATACCCGCAGATGGAGGATCATGAGAAAGAGCTGGGAGTGCTCCCTGGGGCCTTCGAATAAGCTTGAATCCAAGGGCTGAATCTCAGTTCACCTTCTGAAATTAAATCCTTGAATGTGAAACCTTGAATCCTTGCTGCTAGCCCCCTCCGCCCTTTTCCGTCTGAGCATGCATCCCCTTGGGGCTGCTCGCGTGGGAGAAGAGGGACCGAGAAGGGCCCGTGTGAGGGTTTCCAGAAGAGATGAGGCCTGGGGCAAAGCTGACTGTTGGTGACTCTTTCCAGGATACACTCACCAACTCTGCCTGTCCTGTCCGTATCCCCCGCCACTCACCACCGCAGGGCTGGGAAGGATGTGGACTCCACCTGTGCAGAGGACGAGGAGCCAGGACAAAGGGGCCAAGATTTCTTTCAGGGATGCACAGGGATGCACAGCCAAACTCCTCTTATGCAGGAGCAAGGAATTTATAGGATATGGTGCCTATAGGAATAGCAGGGCCCATGCTCAGTCAACCTGCAGTTTGCTGCTAGCGTGACGCCGTAACAGAGCAGAGTCCTTTGATGCAGCTGTAACGCCATGCCCTGCTTGCTCTGGGCCAGGAGGTGGGAGCTGTTGTGATTTCCCGGAGGGTACCCGGGGTTGTATCAAGGGTGCTGGGGGCTGCATGAGCCATGGGTGCAGGACGTGGCTTTGCTGTGCAGGCAGAGCAGGGAAGATGAGGCTGGCATGTCCCCCCTTTTGTAAGGAGATCCGGAAAAGAAGCCTGGGGACTCGGCTGGGATGAAGTGGGGAGCCCAGGAAGGGCTGTTTCTTCCTGTTGCACGGGGAAATGCAGTGTCAGAGCAGGAGGAGACTGAGGGAGCTGCTGGGAGCGGGGCCGTGAAGCAGGAGGGCTGTGTGCAATGCTGCCCTGTTTGCACGCTGCTGTGGAAGGGAAGCTAACCTGGCTTTGCAGGAAAGGGACCTGGGTGAGGCAGCCACCGCGGGACCGAGTTTTTCAGGTAGCACTGGAAATCTTCAGAGCAGCACGCTGGGACACGGGGTGCCGGGAGAGGCATGGACTCAGCGGCTACAGCTGTCCTGAGAGGAAAAGTGGCTGGTGGCAAAGCCCTGAGGAAAAACCCAGGAGTCCTGCGGCCTCTTCCCATGCTCTAGGCCATGCTCTTTAAATCTGGGCTAAAGCCTAGGTGTATTTAAACAACGCCTCCTCCTTTATCAGCCATCCTGAGGGCTTCTTCTAAGAGGATTGTTGTGGTAGGTGTAATATACTTAAGGGATTGTTAATAACAATAGCGTTTTGGCAGTCCTCCGCGTGCCCGAAACGCTGTGCAGATGTTAATGGCTGGCAAGCTGGTGGGGAAGCCCTGTCCGACCATCTGTGCCACGGGAACCAAGATGTGAGCTCCTCCCAGCCACGCGACACCTTCGTCTACCTTTGGACTTGCTGGTGCGCATTCGGGGCAGTGGGTGCAAGTGCTGATAAGGTTATTTATTGCCTCCGGGAACACCGCAGAGTGGGAGCTGAGTAATTCCCACTGGAACCGGGCGATCAGTGTATCCTGGTGGGGAGAGCAGAGCTTATCTGTGCTCCCTTCTCCACGCAGAGCTGTTTGCAGCTCTGGAGGCGGTTCAAAGGTGCCTGTGACAGACAGCAAATCCTGCATCCCCAGTTCAAGCTGACAAACCCACCTCTGATAACTTCTTGGCAGCGCTTCTGGTAAGCAGGACCAAGTGCCCGGCACCAGAGCCCTCTGCCTCCAGCCTGGCCACGTGTCCTGCAGGCTGTGGGCAATGTGCAGGTGCAGAAAAGGGCCTGGTCTGCAGCACGCTCTTGAATCCGTGAGCAAACTTTGTCACTGCCCTTCTCTTTCCTGCCTCCCCCTTGCTAAACTCTTCCCTAACTGCCTGGACCAGAGCCTGTGCCGTGGCACATGTCTGGGAAGGGTCTGGCAGGGTGACTGCAGGCTGGGGACAAGCAGCAGCAGCGAGTACCCCTCACTGGGGTTTTGCTGGTGCTTTGCTCATGGTTTGTGTTTGACTCTGGTTTAATCTCTTGTCCTTTAATAACTTGTTCCTTTGCCGCAATTCTCCTCCTTGCGTAGCCCTGTCCTGCCGAGGGGCAGAAGCTCCCACCCAGCTCACCAGCCGGTCACAACATCTCCCTCTACTTGTGATTTTTGCTGCCTGCATTTATGGCTGCATCTCTCATGGACTGCACACACCAGCAGTGCGATGGATGATCAGTAACACAAGTCAGAAGTTGAACAGTTTGGGTGATGGCAATGGGCGCGCTGACTCCCCTGCCTGCAAAAAGCACCGTTCCTGCATGAAGCAGGTTGTGGCTGCTCACTGCTGTCTGGAGCTGTGGCCCTGGCTTGGGGAGTTACGTTGCTGGAAATGCCTGGTCACACGTTCAGCTGTTTCTGAGGAGAGGAGCTGCTGTGGTGGAGAATTTCACCTATTTGGAATCTGCTTGAACAGTGGGAGAGGATGAAACTGTCCTGAACAGGCTTGGTTGAGATGTCCAGAGGGAACGGAGACCCTCTGGCCCTGGTGACACGGTGCTGGGTGCTGCACATGTGTGACTCGAATGCCGACATCGTGGTTTCTACGTACAGATTTTAATCACTGGGAGATCCCGCCCAGCATGGACACTGTCGGTTCACCCCGATGCTCACAGGGAAATGTCAGGGCAGCTTGCAAAGTCTATTCGTGTCAGCGTGTGCCTGGGAATCAAGGTCTGCTGTGTCCTCACAGCCTCATGCTGACGTTCATCCCAATGCCTGGTGCCATCCGAGCCGGTAGGTCCCTGCTCCGTGGCATGGTGACAGCTCAAGGATTGGTCCCAGGCCCCCAGGAAATGGGATGGATGCTCGAGACAGCACAAGTGTTGAGCCTTTCCTCTACAGTGAACACCCCAAGAAGGGACAAAAGGGCTTTCAAAGTGCCAAAGGAGGGTTTTGAGGACAGAAACTGCAGCCAGTGACTGTTTTTCAAATAGGCACATTCCTGGTGAGGTGCAGGAGCGAGGCAGGCTGCTAGCAGCATCCCCTCCTGCCCCTCCACCCAGGTCCTCTCTTCAGGTTTGTGCTCAGTCCCACGGTGCAGGAACCTGACCTGCATCCCAATGTGTGACATGGAAACATGGGATGAGAAACCTTCTGAGTGTGCCTGCTCCTGCAGAGCCAGCACACAGAGCTGTGTTGGCTCCTCTGTCCTGGGCAGGGCTGCACGTGCTTACGGCCGTGTTTCTGGCTTTCCTGGGTCTGGCTGCCACAGTGAGAGCATCTCGGCTGAGCCCACCAGCCCTTGCACTCAGCAGGAAAAAGGGAGGCTCGGGACCAGTGAGACATCGTTGTCTCTTTGCAGACTATGGACAGCAGCGTGTCGCTCTGCTGCCCTATCCACCTTTAGCCTTTGGGCCTGTGTCCCGGCACCCGAGGGAGTGCGCTGGTCTGTCCCCTCCTCCCTGCTAGGCATCTCTATTAGTAATTTGGCTATTTTTCTCCTCCAGAAGGAGATCATCTCTCTCAGTAGTCAGCAGAAATTAGATTAAAGCAAATAACCATCCCTCAGACTTACAGGGTATTTTATTTTCCCTTACGCTTTATTCTTGGCAGCAACCGATGTCTGCCCTGAAACCGCGCTGGTTTCTGGGCAGAATGAAAGCCTCATTTTCCTTGCCCCTCACTGAGCATCCCAGGTGATTTATCCCACTCGGTTGCCTTGCATTCTCAGCGAGCTGCTAAAACCTGGCATCCTTTAGCCTGGAGCTATCCACAGAATTGCTGATTCAGCTCGTATTTCCCTGGGAAAGGGCTCTTTTTCTTTAACATGGCCATTTGAGTATCTAGCGACAAAGGAAAAGTGTCGGCAGCTTGTAAATGGTGTTCAGTCTTGAGTAGCTATTTTCTTTAATGTCAGAGCAGCAGTCCCTGCCAGCACTTTCTCCTTTCTTATTTCTTCTAGCCAAACCGTTCACAGCCTCTCTGCTCATAACCCTACAGTGATCCACATCCAATGACTGGTTTCAAATACATCCTTCCCCTCCTTATGGGCCCCTCCAAACTTTGCAAGATGTCTTTTTGCCTTCTCTCACGCCCCAGTTTCTACAACAGCCTGCTGTTGTCAGCACGGTACAAACACAAATGTTAATCTCACCTTCTTGTTCTATGCGTCGGGTGTTTTACCCCACTTTCCTTAGAAACCACTATTGCTGCTGGTGGAGCATAGATGAACTGGGGCTTACACTGGGCTTCTGTTCCCAAAGACAGCAGGAATTCATTTCACTTTGAGCTCTGTGGTTTACTCATGTTTTATAACCTCTTTAATGTTTTTCCATGGCACCCAACTTTGTGAGATGCTGGAGGCCCAGCAGTCGTCCCCGAGAAGCACCTCCTGCTCCAGCGAGGGTTGCCCGTTTCCACGCTGCCCTGTTGTGGGCTGCTCGCCTGCTACCAGCATTGCCAGGCAGCAGTGCAGAAGCTTTTCTGAGCTCAAGCTCCAGCTCTTCGTGTGTTTGCAGCACCCTCTGCTGTGTGCCTGAATCAAGGCATTCCTAAAAGCTGTCCGAGTTGTCACCACACTCAGTCTCTTTACCTCCCGCAATTCTTCCCACGATTACCCCTCGTATGTGCAGCAACAGAGAAAAATGTTGCTTTGGTTCTTGTTTCCTTGCAGCAATAGCTGTGCAGTCACATGCTGGCTGCAGCAGAGCCTTGGTCAAGGGCTGTCAGGTTCCCATGGGTTTCAGTGTTGCCCACTGGAGAAGTCTTCTGGGATGCCCAGTGTTGTACCACAAGTGCTCTTCTCTCTGGGCAAGGCCTTGGTGCCACATGGTTGCCCTCTTCATTACAGGGGGCTTGAAGCCTCAGGGCACGGGGGGGTGGGGGGGGGGGGGGTTGGTTATTTTCCAGCAGGAGGACCTAAATTCATTGGTGTGGCCAGAGACCTGGGCTGCACTTCCTGAGCAGAGCTGGCTCTGCTAATTAGAAACTGCCCTGGGATTCCCTAATCTGCAGCTGAGCCTGCAACTTTCCCCTCAGCCCAACATTGCATTGAGCCCTCAGCGCCAGGGACACCAAGAAAGAGCCACCGCTCCTTGTGACCAGAGCAGACCAGAGCATTTTGCTGTGAAATGCATAGCAGAGTGCGTCTCTGTGGGACGTGTCAGCGCCATGAGAGAGCTCTGGAGTTGGGCGTCAGGCCTGGCCAAACTCCCTTTCCCATCCTGGGGGCTCTCCACACCTGGGAGCCCCCCAGCAGCGTGCCACAGAGCTGCCTCCTGCCCGTGGAGGGGGCACCACTTTCCAACGTGCTCAGCACCGCAGCCTTGGAGAGTGCGTGCTCTTCAGCCTGGGGAGCGAGCGGTGGCTGCTGCAGCTCTCCTCCAGAAGGGCCCACGGGTGCCGAGTCCTCTGTCTTTCCCAGGCGCGTCCCCTTTCCTGGTGCGGCTCCTCGCTGTGCATTTCTTCTTCAGCTGGGACCAGCACCTCTTAGCGCACTGCTGGATTTCTTTCAGCAGCGCATGGCTGCACCCTGAGCAAAGCAGGGGCTGCAAGACAGCTCTCCAGCCCCTGGGTTCTCTGGGAGGGGAGGACAGCCGTGGTCGTGATGGTGGGGGTGCTGCGGRGGRCGAGTKTGRAGGAAAGTCCCTCTGCGCAGCTCTCCGCACACAGCGCGCACTCCTGGAGGGAGAGCGTGCTGCTGGCTCCTTTGCACGAGGAGGAGTCCTTTCCTTCTTCTCACGCTGTCCCTCGCTCCTTCCCTGTCGCCACCTCTGTGCCTGCTGCATCCCCCAGCTTCCTCTTCCCTGGGCTTCATCATCGCGCARARACGATGCCTTTGTGCTTCTGCTGCCCCGGGAGCGCCTCTGCAGGCATCTGGCACACCGTTCCCTGCTGGACCTGCGTCTTTGCTGTGTCACAGCAAGGCCCGAGGGATGCGGGGGCTCCTCTTGCCCTTGTGCCTTTGGGTGCCTGGGGAGCGACCCAGGCAGAGCTCTGCCTTTGCCTCTGAGCAGGACGGGGCCAGCTAGAGGGGAAGGTGCCACGGGCAGTGCTGGTTCCTGGGCAGGATGGAGGATGGACTTGCRTCTCAYGTGCGCAGGCCAGTCCTTGTGTGGGACTTTTGGGAGGCAGTCCAGCAGCTCGTGGCCTTCCTCGCTGAGGAACACCGTCTGGTTTGCACCRAAACGGACATGGGCGTTCCTGCGCGGTGGAGATGCTGGTTGTGCTGGTGGGGAGATGACCTTGCCCAGCCCTCCTGTTGAAGTGGGAGCCACCGGAGGGGCCTTAAGGGGCTGGTCTGGGATGCAGGGCCAAGTCTTCTTCATCCTCAAGCTGGGGGGGAGAAAGGAGGTGAGGATGGACTCCCTCTTCTCCCCAAGCAGCAACCCCTGGGGCAGGCAGGTGCGGAAGTGGCACAGGCTTAGGGCAGAGTAGGCCTTGGGGCTGGGCTCCACTAGTGGGCAAGCAGAGAAGGGGCTATGGTGTGCGTGTGAGCAGCAGGCTTCAGGCGTTTTTGGGGCAGCCCTCGCATTCAGTGTGGCCCTCCCAGACCTATTGCCCTCCCTTCATGGCCCCCACCACCCATCCCTTGCTCAGCCTCTGCAGCTGCTCAGGGCCATGGCCAGGTCTGTGGCTCTGTGCTGCATCCTGCTCTCCCCCACCCTGGGCCTCCTCAGGGTCATGGGGCATCTGCACAGGGCAGAGGGACACAGGAGTGGGGTCCCGCTACCAGGGGCTCCCGGAGGGGCAGACCTCTGCAGGCAAGGGCTCCGCTTACCCTGCCTCCTGGCTCTCTGCAGAATCCTCCGTGTTGGCCATGGGGAGGAAGGAGGCTGCTGGAAGAGGAGGCAGAGAGAGAGAGTGAGCGAGGGCAGCCCCTGTGCGGAGCCTTGCCTGGGGCAGGGGGATGTGGGTGCGGGCGGCAGGGRGATTTCTTGTTGGGGRCYCRCTGYAGRGSSCKSCTGCACTCTCGGAYGGGGCTGCTCACYTCTGGGCTGCTCCATGCTGCCTCTCCGCCTGCTTTTCCTCTCAGCAGTCCCCTACACATGCACAGAAAGCACCCGGTGAGCAGCAAGCATCTCCCACCACAAGGATCCCCCAGCCCCGGGTACCACCACCCCAGGAAGGTCTCCCAGCGCAGGACAACCCCCCGGGAGGGATTTTGAGCAGAGCGCTCCGGGCCCCGATGCTGCCGGAGCTGAGGGAGGGCAGCGGGGTGGGAACCGGGGCTGCTTCTTCACCTGGCCCTCGTCAGCTTTCCTCACTGCCGTGGTGGTCACCGCTGCTGTGGGTGTCCGCTGGGCCCAGCACGAGGGGCCACCACCGAGCAGGCAGAGGACAGAATAGCTCCGTCCACCGAGGAAGGACACGGCTCTCCGCCTCCGCACCTCCATGGTGGCCAGGGAGACCCCGGCGCGCGCAGTCAGTGGTTTTCCCTCAGCCCGCCCCCGGTCTCAGCAGCACAGAAACGCCTCGTCCAAACGCAGCTAAAACCGCCGCGCGCAGAGTCCCTCTCCCTGCCCCCGSGCCCCGTCCTGTGCTCACCGTTCCTGCGCTCCGCCTGTTCCACAGCACCGCCACGACGGCGCCCCGGAGCCGAGGCTGCCRGCGGCGTGGCGGGAGGCTGCCCTGCCGCAGGGCCACGGGCCGTTTCCAGCCGCGCTGGCCGGGGCGGCCCAGGCAGGGCGAGGGCCTCAGCCGCGCTGCGCAGGCCTGGTCCCGGTGGCCATTTTGGGTGGAATCAGGCCTGACCCTGGCGGCCATTTTGTGTGGTGCGGGCGTTGCCCTGGCAGCCATTTTGTGCTGAGGCAGGGGTGCGCTGGCCGTTATCTGCTGGTGATCAAGGGCCACCCAGCGCCGTTTTCGGGCACCCGAGGGCTGACCCCAGCTGCCAGGCTGTGCTGCGTGAGGGCTGACCCTGGCTGCCCCCGTGTCTGAACGGGGCCCCTGAGCACTGCTAGAGCTCCAGGGCGGTTCCGTCCTCCGCCATTGCTTCTCCTCTGAGAAGGCCGAGATGAAGAAGGTGTTGAGTACCTCGGCCCTTCCCAGGCCTTTTGTCACCAGGCCCCTTCCTCGATCAGCAGCAGGCCCAAATCCTCCCCAGCCCACCTCTCCCCGCGGTGCCCTTCCCAGAGCTGAGCTGAACCTGGCAGCCCTGACCACAGATAACTGTCAGGACAGGCAGAACCATCTCCCACCCACTCGGAGTGGCCGTTGGGTGCTTCAGAGGCCRGGGCTGAGGGGGCAGGAAGGGGGAAACCTCCCGGCTGGAGCTTCCCACCCTCCCTCTCCCCAAGGCTGCCGGTGCAGGGCCACAGCACAAAGATGCCTGCATCCCCTCAGGGGGARGATGGCGGCAAGGTGGCAGCACCTGCCCTCAGCCATGCTTCCTCCTGCAAGCCCCACGCCCAGCAGCCAGAGCAGAGACAGAGACTTCAAAAGCATGTCCYGAAGAAGGAGAAGGCGGCAGCAAGCTGGCGTGYGGGCGGGGTGAAGCAGAAGCCAGGATGCTTTGGAGGCCCAGCAGCACCGCTGCCAGCTGATGGCTCTCAAGGACAGAGCAGATCTGTCCACAAAGGGGTTGTGGTTGCCAGGCAAGACCAAGCCCAGGCAGGCTGTGAGACATCACGGGCACTGCTTGGCCTCTGTTGTGCACACCAGAGATCCTGGCCAGGCCCCCTGGCCACCCATGACGTGGTCTTTGCCGGGCTGCAGGGATTTGACTGAGGGAGAGTGAACTTGTGGTGGGAATGAGCAGGAGTGGGTGAAAACAACTTGCTTCTAGTTGAGGGTTATGAATGTGTCACCACTGTCTTCCATAAGCTCCCACTCTCAGTTTTATTGCCCCTCTTTGTGACATGCTCAGCACCGCAGCCTTGAAGAGTGCGTGCTCTTCAGCCTGGGGAGCGAGCGGTGGCTGCTGCAGCTCTCCTCCAGAAGGGCCCACGGGTGCCGAGTCCTCTGTCTKTCCCAGGCGCGTCCCCTTTCCTGGTGCGGCTCCTYGCTGTGCATTTCTTCTTCAGCTGGGACCAGCACCTCTTAGCGCACTGCTGGATTTCYTTCAGCAGCGCATGGCTGCACCCTGAGCAAAGCAGGGGCTGCAAGACAGCTCTCCAGCCCCTGGGTTCTCTGGGAGGGGAGGACAGCCGTGGTCGTGATGGTGGGGGTGCTGCGGRGGRCGAGTKTGRAGGAAAGTCCCTCTGCGCAGCTCTCCGCACACAGCGCGCACTCCTGGAGGGAGAGCGTGCTGCTGGCTCCTTTGCACGAGGAGGAGTCCTTTCCTTCTTCTCACGCTGTCCCTCGCTCCTTCCCTGTCGCCACCTCTGTGCCTGCTGCATCCCCCAGCTTCCTCTTCCCTGGGCTTCATCATCGCGCAAAGACGATGCCTTTGTGCTTCTGCTGCCCCRGGAGCGCCTCTGCAGGCATCTGGCACACCGTTCCCTGCTGGACCTGCRTCTTTGCTGTGTCACAGCAAGGCCCGAGGGATGCGGGGGCTCCTCTTGCCCTTGTGCCTTTGGGTGCCTGGGRAGCGACCCAGGCAGAGCTCTGCCTTTGCCTCTGAGCAGGACGGGGCCAGCTAGAGGGGAAGGTGCCACGGGCAGTGCTGGTTCCTGGGCAGGATGGAGGATGGACTTGCRTCTCAYGTGCGCAGGCCAGTCCTTGTGTGGGACTTTTGGGAGGCAGTCCRGCAGCTCGTGGCCTTCCTCGCTGAGGAACACYGTCTGGTTTGCACCRAAACGGACATGGGYGTTCCTGCGCGGTGGAGATGCTGGTTGTGCTGGTGGGGAGATGACCTTGCCCAGCCCTCCTGTTGAAGTGGGAGCCACCGGAGGGGCCTTAAGGGGCTGGTCTGGGATGCAGGGCCAAGTCTTCTTCATCCTCAAGCTGGGGGGGAGAAAGGAGGTGAGGATGGACTCCCTCTTCTCCCCAAGCAGCAACCCCTGGGGCAGGCAGGTGCTGAAGTGGCACAGGCTTAGGGCAGAGTAGGCCTTGGGGCTGGGCTCCACTAGTGGGCAAGCAGAGAAGGGGCTATGGTGTGCGTGTGAGCAGCAGGCTTCAGGCGTTTTTGGGGCAGCCCTCGCATTCAGTGTGGCCCTCCCARACCTATTGCCCTCCCTTCATGGCCCCCACCACCCATCCCTTGCTCAGCCTCTGCAGCTGCTCAGGGCCATGGCCAGGTCTGTGGCTCTGTGCTGCATCCTGCTCTCCCCCACCCTGGGCCTCCTCARGGTCATGGGGCATCTGCACAGGGCAGAGGGACACAGGAGTGGGGTCCCGCTACCAGGGGCTCCCGGAGGGGCAGACCTCTGCAGGCAAGGGCTCCGCTTACCCTGCCTCCTGGCTCTCTGCAGAATCCTCCGTGTTGGCCATGGGGAGGAAGGAGGCTGCTGGAAGAGGAGGCAGAGAGAGAGAGTGAGCGAGGGCAGCCCCTGTGCGGAGCCTTGCCTGGGGCAGGGGGATGTGGGTGCGGGCGGCAGGGRKATTTCTTGTTGGGGACCCGCYGTAGGGCCCTCCYGCACTCTCGGATGGGGCTGCTCACYTCTGGGCTSCTCCWTSCTGCYTCTCYGCCTGCTTTGCCTCTCAGCAGTCCCCTACGCATGCACAGAAAGCACCCGGTGAGCAGGGAGCATCTCCCACTGCCAGGATCCCTCCTGGCTCTGGGTACGATTACCCCAGGAAGAGGAAGATGAGGGAACTGTCCAGGAGGGATTTTGAGCAGAGTGCTCAGGGCCCCGTTGCTGCTGGACCTGACAGAGAGCAGCAGGGGTGGAAGCCAGGGGTGCTGCTTTACCTTGGCCGCGTCCACTTTCCTCGCTGCCATGAAGATCACTATCAGCAGGAAGGGGGCAGAATAGCTCAGTGCGTAGAGGAAGGACGTTGCTATCACCTTCCACACTTCCATYGTGGCTCAAGGGAGCACACCTGACATGGAGACAATGATTTTCCCTCAATCTTCCTTCTGCTTTAACAATCCGGTCCAAAGCCAGCAAGCAGCTAGGAGGAGGAGTCCTTGGACACCGACCCTGATGCTCCCAGTGCAACCTGTCTCAGCCAGGACAGAAACAGCTCATGCAAAATGCAATGAAAAAGACCAAAAAAAGACTCAAAATCTACCCTTAAGCCTTCTGGGCTGAAAGTAGTCCTCAGGTTGCATGGTGCTGGCACTCCCAGCAGGCCTGGGAGAGGGAGGGTGAGTTCAATCACACCCTGCCATCCAACTGGCAGAGCATCCTCGCAGAGCTTTTTGGACAGGCGTGCCACAACGAGGGGGTTTGCAGCGCTTTGTGGGCACTGGGGAGGCCGACAAACACTGGGAGATCAGCCTGAGGGGAGGAGGGACTGGGAAAGACCAAAGGAGGCAGCTCCTACCCTGCTTCCTGCTCTTTCGTCTCAGCTCAAGTGCCGCACTCTCCTCCCGCTCGCTCGCTCGCTCGCTCGCTCATGGGCAAAGTGACACGGGAGCCTCCCCCACCCCACCTCAAGAAGGGGCCCATGGTTATGATGCCATGATGACATCACTTCAACACACCTTAACCTAATGCTCTGGCATTCCCAGAGCTCAGCTGAACCAACGCTTGTGATGCAACCGTGACATCACTTGGACGCACCTCTGCCCACGATGGCACGCCCAAGCCTGAGCTGAACGTGGTGTCACCCAAATGCTTGTCAAGAAGTTTGGGTGTCACCCAAAMGCAGAGCAAGAAGAAGGCCAAGTCAGCTCGTGCCATGAGAAACCGGGACAAAACCTGCGATCTTGCACTGCCAGGCTGGTGAAAAGCCGATGCCGTTTCGCCAGCAGTGGCCCGGTYGTGTGTGCTGGGCTGCCCTGCGAATGGCACTGCTAAGGGCAGCAGTGACATCTCCCTGAGCATTTTCCCCAGTGTCTGCTCAGGACACGATGTCAGACAGCTCTGTCATGGTCCAGCTCCCACAGCAGTTCTTCTCCTTCCCATGCTTAGAGATGGCATCACGGGGGAGCTGTTCCATCCCTTTTGGTGGGATGGAGGTGAGGCCGACTGGCCTGTAGTTCCCCAAGCTCTCTCGGCCGCCCCGGGAACGTCCCAGCTGGTGGCTCCCCCCACACCTGCAGCAGTGCCGGGAGAGCTGCTCATCCCCACAGCCCTTCCACCATGCCCAGCACGCAGGCGTGTCCACTTCAGGGCAAACCAGACCGTGCTGCTCAGCGAGGAAGGCCACGAGCTGCTCGACTGCCTCCCCAAAGAGCCCCACATGGACCGGCCAGTGCACGTTGCCCGCAAGTCCATCGTGCAGTGTGCCTGGGCACCCGCGCCGCTGACCGGGGAGGGCAGAGCTCGGCCTGTTTCGCCCCCTGAGCCGCCCAGGGGCCCAAGCGAAGCGGAATAATGAGTAATAGACGCAGGCCAGTAAAACTACCGTGTCTTGACAGGCCAGGCTGTGGCCCTTCTCTGTGTGATTTGCAGCTGGAGTTAGGCTGTCTGGAAGCTGCGTTTCTGGGGATGGGTTGTAGCTGGGCACTTTGGCTGGGACCTGTGTCCTGGTGTGGGTGCACCAGGAACAGCACCCAGTGTTTGCCACATTCATTTTGCTCATCTAGACAGAGCTGAGGAGGGCACTGCCTTTTTAGCCAGGGCTTTGGAAGATCCCTGCTCGCTTCCCATGTGACCTGGAAATCCAAGGGTGAGGATTCATGGAGCTCTAGTGTCCTCTGCAAGCCCCAGCGATGCTGCCAGTGCTCCCAGGGCTGTAGCAGCTCACCCAGCCTGAGCACACTCAGTGATACATCTCTGCTGGGGCGTTTACTGGTGTGTGCCCTGGGAAGCCAATAAAGGTGGAAGATTAGCCCCAGGCCATGTCCCCAGGCTTGTTCCCAACTGTGTGCAGCCTAGGGAGGTCGCAGATGTTGGGGCTGCTGCCTGGAGCCCAGCGCTGCCTCCTCCCGCAGGTGGACAGCGAGCTGCTCTCCCCTCCCTCGCAGTGGATGGACCTGAAGCCGCCCAGCCCCGAGGAAGCGCAGTGAGCGCCTGAGGTCAGGGCACGGCTTTTCTCTGCCCCCAGCCGAGGCTGTGTCTGGAGCCGGTGCTGCCTGGCAGGGGCTAATACACCTCTTCCAAACCTGGGCTGCAGGCATGTGTGTGTGATCTCCAAGGAGGGCCCTCCACCCTCTGAAGATGCTGGTGGGTCACGGTTGAGCGCTCCTCAATCCTGGGGACTCACAGCACTGGGGGAAAGTGCTTCCCTTCTTTTTATTCAAAGAAGTGGGTTTGTTGGTGGACACCGTTTGGAAACTGCAGCAGTCTCACACAGCCAGTGCAGGATCCACCAACCCACCTCCTGTCACAGCCTTCAAGTAACACTAAAGACTCATATCACTAGGCAAATCTCAGCCAGGCCTTGGCACGTGTTCTGGAGAGAAAGAGTAGTTATTTGATTACCTGGGCTTTGCCCTCTGGCTCCCCTGATCGCCAAGCCCTTGGTGATCCTCACCTTGTCTCCCTCCAGGCCTTGGACTTGCAGCCAGGACTGGAGGAGCTCCCTCAGCATTGCACAGACTCCAAGCCCAGGCTGGTGCAGAAGGAAATGCCAAGTCCTGCTTCCAGGGAGGACTAACTCCATGCACCAGCACAGGCTGGGGCCGGCTGGCTGGAAAGCGGGAAAGGCCAACAGTATCATGAGCTGCATTAGGAAGAGTGTTGTCAGCAGGTCGAGGGAGCTGATGCTTCCCCTCAGTGCAGCCCTGGTGAGGCCACACTTGAAGTCCTGTGTACAGTTCTGGGCTCCCCAGTACAAGAGAGATATGGACATACTGGAGCAAATCCAGTGAAGGACTGCTAAGATGATTAAGGGGCTGGAGCATCTGTGATGCCAAGAGAGCCTGAGAGAGCTGGGACTGTTCGAGCTGGAGAAGAGTAGGCTCGGGAGGATCCTGTCAGTGTGTGACAGGGGGAGTAAAGAAGAGAGAGCAAGACTCCTCCTCTCAGTGGTGCTGAGTGACAGGACAAGTGGCAATTGGCACAAACTGAAATACAGGAAATTGCACTTAAATATAAGACAATACTTCTTCGCTGTGAGGGTGGCTGAACACTGGAACAGGTTTCCCAGAGAGACTGTGGAGTCTCCATCCTTGGAGATATTAAAAAGCAGACTGGACATGGCCATGAGCACCCTGCTCCAGCTGGCCCAGCTTTGAGCAGAGGGTTTGGACTAGAAGATCTGCAGAGGTCCCTGACCACCTAAACTATTCTGGATTCTGTGGTGGCATTTGAGATCCATGTTCACAGCCTAGTGGGCAGTGGGTCTCCGCCCTGGGGGTCCAATCTGCACTGGGGGCTAGAGATGAAGCACCAAGACATGTATGGCTGGGTAATGGAGGGCAGTAGCAGAGAGCAGCTCTTCTGGAAGAGCTTAAACCAACTTTTATTGACAGATCCAAACAGCATCATCCTAAAAACAACCCCAAGAGTTCCCCAGGTAGTGAGTAAGGATCTTGCACACTTGAAGTTGAGAAACGTGGGTCTTCAACAGCTTAACGTTTCAGTGGGCTGAGGAAAGAGCCCTTCCTTCCCTCCCTCCCTCCCCCAATATACGCAGCAAGAAATGCCCCAGACCCAATAAATAGTGATCAGTACAAAATAAACCAGTAAACCAGTGGGCCACGTTTAGCTCGCACTGTACCAGAGAACCTGGCTCCACGTGAGCCTCCAAGGAAGTCCCACCACCACTGCTGGCTCCATGGCCTTAGAAAGATGTTTGAGCTGCTGGAAGCCTCCCTTCCTGGGGATGGGGCAGCCAGTTCTGCCCCTCGCAGAGCCCAGGGGCTCTGCCCAGTCTTGACTGCTGCTGGTGGCTGGTGTCCGCAGTAGTGAGATCAGCCCCTGCAACCAGGGGCAGTGACTTTCAGGACTAGGAGGGGGGCAGTGGCAGTGCTGGCATGGAGGGCAGGTATTGGGGCTGCTCTGTGCCTCGTTCCCAAGCCGGAGGGCCCTGCATGCTCCCAGCCAGCCCTGGCTGCTCTGCCCCGGGTCACTGTTTCATCACCGTTTTAAAGTGTCCCATGAACAAGTATTTAGGCCGCGTTCCCACAGCTCCAGCAATGCAACTCTAACGCTCACTCTGATTTCCACCGGGGCAGAGGGGCCAGGCTGCCTGGGGGGCACTGGTCTCTGCCCCCACGGGGCCCAGGCATCTGAGACACCCAGCATGGGTGCCCCGTAGTAGCCAGCCAGGCATCTCTGCCCGCCCAGGTGAGGGGCACAGCACAGCCTTGGGATTGGAGCCCTTCTCCAACACCGTTTCTCTGAGAGTAAAGCCAAGAAAGGGATCCACAAAGCAGAAACTCAAAAGAAGAGACACAGCAGCAGCAAGAAGCTGTCCCCCAAGGCTGCTGCAAGGCAGAGGGGAGGAGAAGGGCATGGGGCTGGGGCAGGTGGTGGCGCTGGGCTGGGGGTGTGAGGGAGGCCCGTTTGCTTCACGCTCCTAGGAGCTTCTTGACCATGTAGCCTGGCATGCTGTAGAGGAAGAGGGCCACCATGATGAGGAGCAGTAGGGCCAGCACGATTTTGATGATGAGCCACTTGTAGCGGGTGCAGATGAGGTATTTGATGGACTTGAGCGGGTTGAGGAACCAGATGAAGGATGTGTCCGGGCGGCTGTTGGGAAAGCAAACACCTCTCATGAATGCCATTGCCACGGAAAGGGCAGGAACAACAGGCAGTACAACCAGAGCAGCAGCCATGTGCGCAGATGTGGTGGCAGCATGATGTCCCATCCAGCCACCCCAGCAGGCTCTCTCTGGGTTGGAGGCACAGCAACCATCCTCACCCAGATGTTGCTCTCCTGTGGCTGCCCAAGTGCACGATCCCCCCTGGCTCGCCACAGCCTGCTCTCACCCTGGCACAGCCCTGCCTTTCCTTTTACAAGCCCAGCTGGCGATGAAGAGGGGCCTTGTGAGAGAGCCCACAATCTCCTTCCCTGGATAGCTGTTCATGGAGTGAGAGAGCCTGACCTTGAGGATCAGGAAGGTTTCCAAGAGCAGCCAACAGAATTTATGCCAGAAGGAGTAACGCAGGGACTTGGGCGGGGGGGGGGGGTCTGATGAAGCTGATGTCCTGGCAACTAGTACCAGAGGGGAGGAAGAGGAGGTGGGAGGCTGGGAAAGTGGCATGGAGTCAGGAAGGGAGGGAGAGGAGGAAGAGAGCAAGGCAAGGCAGGTGGGAAAGTGAATAGAGGGCAGTGGGGTGAACCAGGAGAGATGCCTCTGTCCCTTTTACCCCAGCACCTTGTCCACAGCCCTCATTCCTACACCCCAGAAATGTGACACGTTCTCACCTCTCCGTGCCTGGCTACCTCCTCAGGAACCACCCGCTGCAGCATCTCCCCCAAGCCCAGGCATCTGCTGGGGAGAGGGGTCTCATACTTACTTGGGTTTCTCCAGTGGATCGGGCTCGTTGCGAGCAAGCCCAGCGGGGGATTTCTCCGCCTCCTCTGCTGTCAGGAGGTGTAGTTCAGCCTCGACTTTCCCCTGTGGGGAGCAGAGAGAGGCCTGCTGAGGCACAGGCAGTGCTCCCCACCTCAGCCCCCGGAGACTGTGCCAACCAGGGACGTGGGGAGCAGAGGGGGCCTGACGTAGCAGAGACAGGCGTGAAGGGGCTCTGCAAAGGGGCCTCCTCGTACACAGAGGGTGCAGTCCCCAGGACAGAAAATCCCCCCACCTCTCCCCATCCTTACTGTGATCTCCAGCTCATCATTTTCATCCCTGGCCACGAACGGCCACCAGCCCTTCACTCGCTTCTGCTTGAAGATGGAGACCACGGGCAGCTCTGCCTCATTCGTCACCATCTCCAGGCTGCACTGCTTCGCAGTCTTGGCTCCCCGGGGAAAGCGGTTCAGGTCCAACTCGATTGCCCCTGGGAGGAGAAGAGGAAACACAGATGGTGGCACCCCGAACTGTGAGTCTTTGGCTGGAAGTGGGCTGGGCCGACATTGCCTGCCTCGGAGAGCATTTTTGAGCTGGGTATCCTGGGATCTTCCCACACGTCTGTGGTCGTGCATCCTCTGAGCACTACATCTGACTTTTTGGGTCATGTCCCCACATCCTCTCCCCCTCTCCATCATCTGCTCACAGCTTCCAGCCACCCTGCACTCCACAGCTAACCTGGGCACAAAGCTCCCAGGTTGGGAACTAAGGTAAAAAGCTGATGTCTTTGAACAGGATCAGCCTTTGAACAGCAGCATGAAGACAAGGGCTCTCATCCTGCCTGTTCTCACATGCAGCATCCAAAGGGGTTTGTAGGACATAGTAGGCTTAAGGGCCAGGGCTGTTCTTCCATACTCTCTTCCTACATAAACCTTGTCTCACCCCACATCCCTCCTTGCTCCACCAGCTGTGTGACCTCCCACCCCCAGCTTCCCTGTCACCCTCGCTCACCTGGGCCTTCCCACTTACCGAGGAAATCATCGGCCGAGAAGTGGTCGGCATCCCAGACCTGCAGGGTGAGGCGAGCTGGAATCTTGTACTCGGTCTCATCCCAGGAGAACATGGACTCTTTCTTGGAGATGACGATCTTCTCCTCTGCCATCAGGTAGTCAAAGGGGAAGATGTAGCGCCAGTTGAAGTTGCCCTCACCAGTGAGCGAGTGATAGTGGACGTCTGTGTCTTGCTTGTCCTCCTGCTGTCCCTTCAGCCACCTGCAGGGCCCAGAGGGGTGAGAGGGGTGGCACACATTAGCAGGAGGGAGGAGAGGGCACAGGGCCATCCCGTGCATGCAGCTGGGATGTCTCCAGGCCAGCAAGGCATGGACACACTGGAAGGACTCAAGAGTCATGAGCAATGGGCTGGGGTTGCTCAAATCACCATGGCAGCCTCTCCAAGAGGCAACAAGGGCAGTTGTGCCTTAACCTGTGTGTGTCAATTGAACATGAGTGAAAAGATCTTAGTTTGCACTCTGGAAAATCCAAACTCTCTCTTGCTTAAGCAGGACAGTCCAGGCAGCTCTGCAGGGATGGGAAAGGAAAATTTGGGGTCCAAAGTTGGCGGAGCCCATGTTGAAAGCCAGTCTCAGAGCCCTGGTAGATGAGGACAGGAGAAAAGGATCTCACAAGCATGTTAAGGTAAATCCTGAGCCAGGACTCACTCAGAGATGGTCCACAAGCAGCACCTGCCCCATGCTGAATATGGGGACAGTCAGTGGGGTCTGAGACAGTGGGGAGGGCTGGAATTTTAATGAGTGGCTCCAGTAACAGAGCATCAGATCTAGAGCTACAGATAACCTTCTCCACCCCCCTGGATTTAGCTGTATGCTGGCAGCTCAGGAGAGCAATGTCTTGTGAAGAATTGGTATGTGAAGGTGTGGATTCCCTTGTCTCTGGAACAGGTGCGTTTTGGAAGTGGTTCTCCCTGGCTGCTGGATGAGAGAGAAGCAGAGATAGGATTGCCAGGAGACTAACTGGAATCTGGATCCAGGTGCTGGAAGTGGAGGTGTGTTGGGCTGAAGAGCCAACTGGGGGCACCAAGACCAGAGCCAAGGGGGACAGAGGCACTGTGCCTGCCAGGAGCTATGAATGCGGGGAAGCAGCCCTGAGGGACAGACAAGCAAAGGAACAGCCCACACTCAGGTCCTGTCCAAGGGGAGAGGGACAAAAGGGACCAAGCAGCAAGGCCATGGCCATGACCCCCTGACATAGATGTCAGACATCATCTCTCCCACCAGGAAAGCATCATCTTCCAAAACCACCTCATCGGTGTTCCAGATAATGACCCGCAGCTCAAAGCTGGGCAGCCGGGCCAGGCAGCGCAGACAGACACATGCAGCAGGTCAAGCAGCCAGCAAGAGAGACAAAGAGGCAGAGCACAAAACGCAACAACAACATTGGCGCTATCTGGCCCTTCCCATGTGGAAACCCTTCCTGGCTGCATCACAGATGCCCCTCTCGAAAACCAGCCTGGGGGCCTAAGTGAGCAGCAGGACACCCCCCCACCACCACCCCAGGGAGAAGAAGAAGAGGTGACACTGGCCAGCCACACCGTACATACCCCCTGACAAAAATGTCACTGGATTTCTCGCCAGTGAAGTAGTCATCGTCCTCCAGGATGACCTCATCTGTGTTCCACACTATCACTCTAAGCTCATATCTGGCAGGAGGAAGGGAGACAAGGAGGTGAGGCACGGAGGAACGGTGGGAAGGGGCAGAAGGAGGTGGGGTGGTGCTGCAGGAAACTGGGACCAGGCACGCAGACTGCAGGGCTCTGCTCACAGGGGTCTTGTCCTAGGGACCAAGCGGGCAGAAACACAGAGGAGAATCGTGCCTGAGCTCAAACGCAGCCCAGGCAGGGTCAGTGGAGCAACAGAGGGATTTTTACCTTCATCTACTCTGAACTGCTGCATGGCCCAACCCAAAGGCACAGGCTTAGTCTTAGGTAGATTTGTGGTTACAATGGGGTCTGTTGGTCCTGCAAAACAGTCTGAGTCGAGCTCTTTTCCTCATTTCCCCACCTTACTCAGCAGGGCCACCCTCCTGGAAAGAGGGGAGAATTTGTCTCTGCCTTCAGAAGTCAGCTGCAAGGGCTGTGCCTGCTCCCATGTCCCAGGCAGTCCATTGGGCATCACTGTCTTTCCTAGGACTCCAGTAAGTTCAGAGACTGCACGATACTCCCAGCTTTGCCTTTTGTGTGCAGCCAACTGGGGTTTCCCACCACACTCGTTTTGGTTGGGAATTTTGGTGATGGATAAACCAGCTCCAGTGGGAGTTGGCAGAGGAATAGCAGGAGCCAGTTTCCTTGGACTGGAAGCAGCTTCAGCGTGCATGGGCTGGAGGAGGGCTGGGGGACAGTGGCAGAGAAATGCAGCCATGCGGCCACAACCACATCACATGGTTGGAAGTGCCAGGGACTCCTGCGGGACTGTGAGACTCCTGCCATCTTCAGCATCAGCACCCTCCTGTCTGCTCCCATGGGTGGGAGCTTGCTCTGTGCTATGCCTCGACAGCACAGCATTTGTCCAAGCAACACAGGGATACTCCTCACAGCTAACAGACCGTGCTATCAGCTGGTGTTACATGCTGAAACTCCTGGCAAACAGAGGGGAGCTGGGTTAAATCCCTAGGATGATAAATAGGCAGAACCTTGCTGAAATACACTATCTTCCTACAGACACAGGCACTCACATATATGCTCTCCAGTGCACGTATGAAGACATGCATAGGTTGGTGTGCCGATGTGTAACTTGGCTGGAGCTCACATTTATCCCTGCCAAAACAGAGCGACCAGAGCCTTGGCCCTTCCTGCTCCATCTCCCCACAGAGGAGGGTGCATTGGTGTTTTCAAGGCTGTTGAAACCCTCCCTTCAGCCCCTCAGCAGGAATGTCTCAGCTCCAGCTCATGGGGCATTACGGAGCATGGCTGCCCCTGGCTGCATTACAGATAGATAAACCTCTGTCTTTCCAGTCTGCTTCAGTGGCTAGACCTTGCCTTGGCTCCAGCTTTCCTGCAGCTGCCTGCTCTGCTCTTCAGACCCAAGCTGTGGCCCTCTGAGATAAGAAGAAATTCTCTCCAATTTCAGTGTGCTTTGGATCCTAACATTAGTCTGCTGAGCACAGGAGCGCAACAGATTCCCGTGAGGATGCAAATGCTGCCTCTGCATCCCAGCCCTTGGGGATGGGCAAAAGGGGCCCAAGGACACAATCTAGCTGGGCAAGACTGGGATAGGATGGAGGGTGAGGAAGGAAATGTCTTTCCTCTCTCTAAATGACATCTAGATGGGCTGAGCATCAGAGGGGAGAGGGGGAGAGGACAGGAATGGGATGAACTGAACAGCTGGGATACCACCCTGCCGGGGCAGCTCCACAGACTGTGGGGAAGGGTAAGACATCATTTGATGCCTCCAGTCTTGGGATCTGTGGACATGCCAGCATGGTCAGGGTTCCCAGGCAGATGGCTGTGCCAAGGTGGGCCATGGAGAAGCAGTAGAATAGGGGAGAAGCAGGGCTCCATCCCCAGCCATGGGTTTTCCCTGGGGTTTGTTGGCTGGGAGATTCCTTACTTCTTTGGTTTCCTGGGGGAAATATCAGTGGCAGGACCTGGTGCCGGCATATCCATGGGGAACATGTCCACCCACATCTCCAGGCGACCCTGCAAGGTTGGAGAGGCGCAGTCAGGTCCCCCAGATCCTCCTTGCCCAAAGACACCTGCAGCATTCCCCCCCAGCACCTCCTGCCCTTCAGCATCAGTAAGGCTGTGCCAGTCCTGCCAAGGCAGTGCAGGGCCTGCAGCACCACGCTGAACCCTGCCAGATGTGGGGCTGGGCAGGGCCTGCAGCAGCACGCTGAACCCTGCCAGATGTGGGGCTGGGGGCAGGCCTCCACTGTGCTGTTTGTTCTTTTTTTGCCCCTTTTAGAGGAGTTTTTTCTGGCATGGCATGGTGCTGAGAAAGAAGAGCACAGCCACGGGGGAGGCGGGGGACCCAGAGACTTGGGGGGTATGAAATAGATGCCAGCTGGAGATGGAGCATTGCAGATTTAGTCAGCTGGGGTCAAAAGGCAGAGTGTTAAGGGCTATTATGTCCAAGTGCCACCTTTCGTAGGCTGCCTCCCTCCCCACTGTTCCCTGTGACAAGGTAGGTTGTAGCTGGTCTGCCCAGCTGAGACCTCTCCTCCCTGCCTGGAGGCTCAGCAGGCCCTGCCTTTTCCCCCCTGCTCTGGGGACCTGTTCAATGCCTGGCTTGTCCGGGTTCAGCAACGGACGTGTCTCCACGTGCTCAGGGACCAGCCTGCAGCCTGCTCGTGGGATGTCTTCCCAATGATGCAGCACGGTCAGGGCTAGGTGTTCATCTGTCTGCTTCTTCTGTCCTGTGTGAGCAAAGGGAGGACTGAGTTTGGAGAACTGGGCAGAAGAGACACCAGGAACAGCAAACAACCCCGTTCCTCCACCCCAAGCAGGACCCAAGCTCTTACTGACAGAAGTACATTCAGTCTGGGCTTGGAAACTTCTGGTGACATTTCCTTCCCCAAGGCTGCACACACACTGCTCCTGTTAGCTACCTCTTCTAGCTCCAACCTACTCCAAGGCAGCAGAACTGCCTAGTGGTTGCTCCTATCATTTCCTTGTACCCACTTTGTCCTTGCACCAACACTTCCTAACTCCCCTCTTTCTCCTCTTTCTACTCCTAGGCATTCACAGGAAGGTCCAGACTCCCTACCACTCAGTATTTTCCCAGGCTAAACAAGCCCTGTAGTGATGGACACTGCTGTCCTCCTCCTCTGTACCCCTCCTGGTCTACATTCAACTTTGCTGAGTACATATGAGTGATCCGGACACAACCGTTGTTTGGGGATGCAGCTATGTGGACAGTGACTTCCTAAACCCTGGAAGGGCCAGGACGGGCTGTCTGCAATGGGGGGCAGGGGACACCCCAGCCCCCTGCTCCCCTTGCCACCTTCATGCCATGGGGTGGGTACCGTTTTCATCCTCGATCTCCGTGGGGCCGGTGAAGACCCTGTTGGCGACTTTCACTCTTCCTCCTGGCCCGAAGTGTGGCCCGTCCACCTTGCCCTCTTTGCACAGCTTGGACAGGATTTGGGAGGGCTTCATGGGGTCACGCCAGATGTTATACCCATGTCTGTGAACAAGAGGGCAAGGTCAGAGTAGTAGCAAGATTTGGAGGAAGAAGGAATTTTGTTTCCATCTGCCAGGAAGGCAAATGCTACTGCCCCTCAGGACCCAGGATTCATATGGGAAGGATCTGAGGCCCCAAATGTGAAACTTCAGAGGAAGGTAGGGCCATCTGTGCCCCAACTCTACACTTTGCCAATACCTTTCCACCCCAGTCCCTTTACTCTGTGCTGACCCAGATCGGCAGTCCCCAGTGCACTCTGCTTGACTACTGATGCTCAGCTCTGCTGCCTTGGCCCAGCTGCTATTTCAGCAATGGTTTCACTTCCATGCTCAGCCCTACCAATGCCCCTCAGCCCCTTCCTCCTTGCCCTGTGCTCCTGCTTACCACCTGCTCTCCTGCTACCCTACTGTGCTGGTCCCAAAGCCCATGTTAACAGTGAGGGCACAGCACAGATTCCCTCATCACCAGGCAATAAAACAGGGAGATTCCTACAGAAGATCTAGGCCTAGCATGGAAGATGAGACCGAAATGAATCCAGGCAGGAGGCTGGACAGGGAAAGCTTTGCTCGTACATGGAGTAAGTCTGTGACACCCCACAAGTAGCTCGGTGCTTGCTGTAGTAGCGGTTCTCCAGGTCAATCTTGGTCTCTCCGATGAGGTCGTCGGTCCCCACCAAGTCCCAGTCATACACAGCCACTGTCAGCATGGACTCCATAGGGAAGGTGGCCTCAATGTCAAAGGATCTATGGCAGGAGAAAGCAGGTGGAGAGGGAAAACAGCTTGTAGCCATTGAAGGGTTTCGATGAGGCTCAAGACAGACACATGGGTGAGGTGGGTCTGCTCCAGTCCCCGGACAGTGTTTGACTGCATCTGCTCCTGCAGTACATTCAATTTAGTGTTGTAACTAATTCTCTGCATGGACTGTTTTGGAACCAGCTGCCCTAGACAGGAGATGGATCATGATGGTTGCTGACCTCGATTCCCAATAGCCCTGAAACTAAGTTTGTGTGGCGCTGGAGAGCCAGGCAGTACTGTTAATTGGGTCCAGGCCTAATGCTTCCTAAAGTAGGTATCCATCTTGATCAGATATGGCTAGCTCTTAAACACTTTTGACAGTGTTGACCAGATTGCTGACAAAGAAGGACAGATGACTTAAATGAGGACACCTGCACTGCATGCAAGGAAAGTTCAGTGTGATCAGTCCCATCTTTCGACCCCAAGCTGTGGCTGTGGGATGGGTAGGGTGCAGGTCTAAGGGCTGGTGGGTTTAGCTCACTCTTCAGAGTGAAGACAGCTAACAGGGCTGGCGCAACTCACTTTCCGAAGACAGGGTTCAACTGCTTGGAGATGTAGTTCTCCTTGTCTTTGATGTCTGTCTTCCCCAGCTTGATGGCAATATAGGGATCAGCTTTCCCATTGATGTCAGCTGGGTGCAGGTCTGTGGCCTGTAGGGAAAAGACAGGATACATCTGCCCAGTCCATGCTAGTGAACAATTCAGAGACAGTTCCTATTCTCCATTCCTGAGACCAGCGGGCCCTATCTGGCCATAGCCATGTGGCTAAGTTCTTTTACCCCCCTAAATACGGTGGGTCAGTTTAAACCAGGGATAACTCCTGCCTTTTGCTAACCCATGTCCCTGCCTGGGGATGGGTTGATGCTGGGTGTGTTGGTCTGGGCTGACTCATGCCAGGCCCAAGTGGCCGTGGCCCTTAGGAAAGACATAACCACTGTCTCCTTTGGCTTCTCTCTCATCAGTGGAGAGAAACAGGTTCCTCTAGACAGAGACCTACAGCATAAACCTGACTGAGATGTCAAGAAGACATTCCCTGGCCTCTGCCTTTCGCTCCATTGACTTATCAGGGCCAAGAGCTTCTGGCTTCTCCCTGTAAGCAGGGGTGAGCCTCCTCCTGGTTTGCTCTGTATCTGCCTCACTTAAGTGTTGTGGCTGTGCAAGGAACCAGAATCTTGTAGTCTGGGCTGATCCAAATTGTTCTCCAAATTGGTCTTAGGTTGAGCACTAGTACAAACACCTCAGTCCATCCTATATGCCAGGTGTCTGGAACTGACACAGGCTCAGTAGCCCAATGGTTAGAGCACAAACCTATGGAGACACCCCATTCAAGTCCCCATCAATGAGCTGCTTCAGTCCTCATGCTGCATCCTTGGCCTTGGTGCCATCTGTTATCATGTGGCTGCTGACACCAACAGCACCAGGAACTAAAAGTCAGCATCCTTGCAGCTTCAGGACCAGCTCCTGGGTGTGAGTAGTGTAAGGGAACATAGCATCGCACCTTGGCATACCACATGGTTATACTCACCCGCACAATATAGACTCGGACCAGTACATTGATGGGGTCATTGCTGGGGATCCCCTGGAACATGCCAAAGTTGGGGTCATATCCTGCCTCCTTGGTGATATCATCAGGGAGAGGCACTTTGTAGACACACATGGAGCCCTAGTGTAAGAGAGTGCACAGCCTGATTACTCCTGTTGCTCCAGAGGCTCAGAGCAGACCATCCCAAACCACCCTTCCTGAAAGCTGAGTTTCTATCCTTGTTTCTAGCCATGTTTTGTAGCAGACAGGCAAGGTCTGGAAGCTTCCTCTGCCTCACAAGCATCCCCTTCAGAGGATACAACCATGAGCAGAGAAATTGGACAAAGAGAAGGAGGCCTGCAGAGGAATCCAATGAGCAAGGTGCTCATGGATAGGGAATTCCAGGAACAAAACTGGCAGAACACCAATAGCAATGGAAATAAAAGGCGTCAAGGGAGGGTCTGGGAAATTCAGGAGCTACCAAGTGGAACACAGTTGATTTCCATGTTCCCTTATCATCTGATCTTAGCTAAGGCAGGGAACTGCCAGCTCATCTCCTCTCCTAAACAAACAAAGAGTAAAACTGGCATCAACAGGCTTCATCTGGCTAAGATCACCCCCTCCAACAAGAGGGGGCATGATTTATATCCACAGTGAGCAATAAAGAGGATCTGCTTTTCCCCTGGTCTTCTGCAGGAATCACTAAAGATCTGTTTGCTGCAAATCCCTCCCTCTGCGATGCACTCTCTGAAGCCATCTGATTCCTGGGGCTATCCTTGGAGGCTTTCCCTCCTGCAAGGAGATGTGGTTGGGTCAATGCAAATTGGCATCTGTTGCATCCAACCTCCTTTAGCTAATGCAGGGGAGAAACCTGTAGGCAAGGCTTCCCCAAGCTATCCCTGCCCTGACCCAACTCAGCAGCCAGGCTCACTTTGAACCTCCCCACTATCCGCTCCTCTTCTGTTGCATTGTCATCGTTGTCCCCGATCTTCCCACGGAGCAGGTTGAAGGTGTGCAACCAGTCCTCAAAGTTATCAAACTCTGTTTCCAGCTCTTTGTTGAAGACCTATGATGTCAGAAAATTAGAGGGAATCAGGTAAAAAGAATATGAGGAAAATATCCAGTGGTTACCCAAGGAAATGCAAAGTGAGCACAGACACCTTAGTTCCCAGTGCCTAATTCTCTAGGATGGGAAGGGATTGGGTCAAGGTCATTGGGTTGGACCTTGATGCCACAAGCACCTTCACAAACTGGTTGCGTAGAAGAAGGAACCTCAGCTGAATGAGCTGTGCAGCTATCGTCCTTTTGTGTATGATTCTGTTTCAAATCCCTTCTCAGCCCCAGATTCACAGACCATATTAATATAAGTAAAGTCCTTGGACCACTAAACTGAACAAAGGCATTTCCCTGTCCTGAGTCTCGGCCAGGTTGGCCATGGCCCAGCAGAAACTCTCCCCTATCCAGGGCCCATCCAAACTGCCCTTGTGATAGCCTTGCCCCAGGCTATCCCCAGCCCCTGCCCAGCAGTGGGATGGGGCCAGGCACATTGACCTGGGCCTCCAGTGCCAGGCCTGGAGGCAGGGTCCTGGTTTGGGTGGATGATGGGCAATGCCTGTCCCTGATCCATCTCCTAATACAACTGTAGACTGTGATTCTACAGTGGGCAGGTTCCTGCTGCCGTCAGACATGTGTTTCAATCCTACATACAGCAGCTGTTTGAGCACTCAGTGTGGCATTCACCTCAGCAGCTTTAGATGTCCACTTGCTGAGCATGGGATCTGCCTGATCAAATGTGGGCATCTCTGGATGGGCAAGTCATACAGTCATATGGGAAGCAAGGTGGGAAGGGACCCCAGGAGCTGGTCCTAAAGACAGGGCCAACTTCAAAGTTAGAGCAGGTTGCTCAGGGTCGAGCTCCAGTATCTCCAAGGATTGAGATCTCTGCAGAGTTGCAGCACACTCGATAAATAATTTCATTATGGGAAATCAATGATGCTTTGTGTCCAAAGGAAATTCCTTTGCTGCATCTTGTGTCCATTTCCTCTCATCCTTTTGTACTCTCCTTTGTCCTCTGCCTTCTCTATGAGTCTACTATGTACCATCAACGTACCACCAATGTACCACTGCCAGCTGAAGATGGCAATTAGATCCCCCATTCACCTTGTCTTCTCCAGGCTGAACAAACCCAGCTCTCAGCCTCTTCCTCTTCTTGTATGTGACGTGCTCCAGACCTGTGACCACACTGCTGGCTTCTACCACTGGACTCACTGCAGTATGTCAGTCTTCCTTGTGCTGGGAAGCACCAGTCAGGATGGAGAAACCAGATGGGATCTGACAAGTGCCAGAAAGAGGGGAAGAATCCCTCCCCTCAACTTGCTGGCTAACTCTTGCTAATACAGCCCAGTGTGCAGTTGGCCTTCACTGCTACAAGGCTGCACTGCTGACTTTTGCTGTCCCCAGGATCCCAGGTCCTTTTCTGCAAAGCTAGTTACCTTTGACTCTCTCAGTTTATGGAGAGAATTTGGCAGTCCCAAGGCACTTCTTACCTAGGGTGAGGTACCCCTCAGACAGGTGAGATGCATCATGCAGGGCTGATCCATCCTGCTGTGTTTTCCAGATGGCTAGGATCTGACTTCCAGCCTGCTGTCAAGCAGACAGAGCCTCCTCCTCCTCCCTCTGCCAACACACCTACCTTCAGCTCATCGATCTTCTGCTTGTTCTTCTTCTCAGGAAGCTCGGGGGCTGACTGCTGCTTCTTCTTCTTGTCGTCTTTGGGTGCCTTGAACTTCTCCTTGTTCTTCATCTGACTCTTGGAGCCTTTCATGGGAGAGTCATCAAGTTTGATTTCTGAGTCCAGGGGGAAGCGATAGGAATGGAGGAGATGGAAATGAGGGTGAGGTGGAACAGGGGAAGACAGGGAAGGGGGACATGATCACAGGTACTCAAACAGGAGGAACATGAAAGCTGACAGCTGCTATTGCCTGCAACTCCCAGCCCAGCCCTACAGAAACCCTTCAAACTGTCTCCTGTCTTTCCTCAGCTCAGGTCACAGCATTTGCAGGAGCCCAGAGGTCTCTGTGTAGGGAGCTTCCAGAGCTGACCTGAGCAGGAGTCATTTGGAGGACTACGAAACATGGACTGAGAGCACTAGGCTCTGTCTAGCATCAATAGCAGTGAAAATATCTGATCCTGCCCATAGCATGATAGCCTTTTTTTTCTTCCTTCCACTTTTCCTGCTGGGCTGGTAGTACGATACCCTTCCCGGTCTTCCTTGAAGGGCTCATTTCCCCATCTCACTCTGGTCTCCGTTGTGACCTTGAAGCTGACAGTCAGTCAGGAGCCAGCAGTGTTGGAGAAAAGAGAAGGGAATGAAAAACATCAAGGGCACCCTGCTAGGTGGGCCCATGGAAGAGAATATTTCCTGCACCCAGACGCCCAAGATGTGTGCAGCCTGGGGAGTAAAACCCCTGCCTAGGTACCACTGAGATGACGATGCTTGAAGCTCAGTGCCAAAGCACAGACTGTTGCTCTTGAAAGGTGATGCCAACGACCAGCTGCAACAACAGGGTGTTGGGATCTCTCTATTCAGAGTGGCCACCAGCTAAGGACACAGAACAGGCTGCCTGGAAAGGCATGTTCGAAGGAGGCTGGACAACACTGCACACTTCTCCCACCCATGTGCAATCCCCAGCCCCGGCTGCCTCCGTCCTGCCAGCTTTCATGACTGCTGTGCAATGCAGATGATGACAGACAGATGACAACAGACAAACCCTTGATGTGGAAGAGGGAAGGAGTCAGGAAGGGGAGTGTAAAGGGGAAATGGACCCTGCTCAGAATGACTGACAGAGAACAAGGAGGGACACAAGACACCCCCCAACAGCTCTGCTGTGACAGCAAGCCCAGGCAGAAGCTGCTCAGAGTCATCTGCAAGATCAGCAACACCTGGCCTCATCTTTCTTGTGATATGAAGGCTAGTCTTTAAATAGCAACCAGGCTCTGTATTTTTCTCAGCTAATGAATTCTGCATGAACAAAACAACCCCCTCTCCTGTGAATGCATGATATATGGAGAGCAGGGGAAGCAGACAGTGCTGGGAATTCAATGCTATCTGCTGCTGCCCTTCTTCACTGCACTGCCCATTTGGTCCGTAGGGCAGCCCTTTGCTGAGCCTGTACACAAAGGCTCCTAACCTTCTCCTTCCCATTCCCCTAGAGCTGAGCTGCTCCACCACATGAAATAAATCCCTGCAGTAAAAGTGAATGCTTCGAACCCATGTCTGGGGCTGCATGGGGATGTCCAGCCATCTCAGTCTTCACGACTGAGTTTGGCAATCAAAACCATGGGTAAGAGTCCTTAGGGAAATACTTTCCAGCCTGGCTGGTGGGACTCCCAAAGAGCCTGCAGTGTGGACAAGGTCACCCTTGGATAGCAGTTCCTAGCTCACTGATATTCTCAGCCTGCATCTCTTTTGGTACGAAATTTGTCTCACCCAGCTTGAAGCATCTGCAATGCCCCATATGAGCTACTGCCTCCCCAGACTCCTTGAGAGAAAAATGCACTGAGGGCACAGTTCATCTTATCTTAAGATAGTATCCAAAACACATGAGAGAACTTGCCCTAAAAGTGCATAATTTTCTTTACCACTCATTCTAGAACACCAGAAAAGAAGAGCTCTACACTGAGGATAAAAGCAGTTAGTTTAGATGAATCCTGAACATTTTGGCTGGTTTAATCTTCCCTGGCAAAACTGGGGCAAAATAAGAAGGCCTCCATAAAGCCTCCTCCGTGGTGGGAAAGGAAAGCCACGTACAGGTGATTTTACAGTACCTAGTCCTTGGTTTTCCCAACAGACTTTGAGCACGCAGCCTTGGAGCTAATACAAATGCATGGCCAAGGTGACATGACTACTAACTTTCGACTGCACAAAAATGCCTTCGGTCAATAATACAGATCCTAGTCATTAATCTCATTACTTCCACACAGCCTTCCTTCCAGCATGGATGAGCTGGAGGCTGCCACAATACCACACTCTGAATGGGTGTCACCTGGCATTTCCATCCTCATATGTCAGCCCAACACAATCCACAGCAGGTCTGCATTCACAAAAATTGATCCTGCCTGGGGATATGATTGAGCAGAATGTTCTGAATTGGGTGCCCAAGCACCAAAAGGAATCCTGGTCCTACCCTTCCCTGCCCCGTTTCCTCCTTTGCTTGCAAACAGCTCACCCTCTGCAATCTCCATTTCCTCCTTCTCTTCTGCTTCTGCTGCGGCTGCTTCCTGCTGCCGGAGTTGCTGGGGAGAAATGAAGTGAGCAATGAGTGGGCAATTGCACTGAGGTCTTTGTGCTCATTGAGAGTGTCTAGCTTAGGGGTCACAGCACTCTCCTTCCAGTTTGAGCAGTGAGCTAGGGTCTAGCCGAACTGGAGAAATCAAAGTTGCTCAATACAGTCTTGATGCTGCTAAATAACGGTGTTCTGAATACGAACCAGAGAAAATTAGTACACTGAAGGAAGAGAAATCCCACTCTGCTCTGCCAGTTGAAAGCCTCATTGACAGTCAGACAAGGTTAGCGAGGAAGGCAGCATGGCCCCAAGCCTTTGGGCACAAGGCTGCCCTGGTCTCTGCAGGAACAGCCTTCTCCTCTCACTGTCCTGTTAGACATCTAAAGCAGTTTTATGCCTCTCTTGTGTTTGTTTGAATTTTGTGTCTATCCAGGAAGCTGGACAGAGCCCAGGCAAATGGGGATGGCTCTGGGGTATCCAAGGGTGGCTGGAGGAGTTCCCAAGGCCAGGGATGTTGGCGGTGGGAAGATCCTTTAGTTTTAAGGTTCTTCTTTGTAACAGTGGAGGACCAGGCCCCAAAAGAGAAAATAATCAGGCAGAAACAGAAGCCATTCTCTGCTTCCCTACTGCCCCTTTTTCACACTGGGTATGGGGACTTTAATACACACACTTCCCCTCCTTCCCCAGGCCAGCAGTCCCAGCCTTAGTGCTAGGAATGGGCAGTGTTTGCAATTAAAGAGAAGTCCACTGCTGTGCCACCCCAAAAGATGTCAGGATTGTGCTGCTGTGCTGTTTTGCTGGAAATAGCTGAGACCTTGCAGGCAGGAAACAACACCTTCCTGTGCCCCTCTGCATACACCCCTTCACTGCTTTGCACGCACCTCCTTCATTGTCTCAATTGAAGCAAAATACTTGGACCACCAGTCCAGCATGCTCTCATCTGGCTCCTCCTCTTCTACTTCCTCTCCTCCTCCTCCTCCTTTCTTCTTCTTCTTCTTTTTCTCCTTCTCTTCCTCAGACTGCAGGAAGAAAGGAAGCAAAGACAGAGAGGAAGAGGGATCAGATGGAAGCGAGATGTCTCAAAGTGCCAAGGTGATGGGTAAATCACTTGGGAAGGCAGAACCCTCCTAGCTAGGCTGTATCATTAGCACCTGCCCCCTTTTACAGCTGGAGAAACTGAGGCACAGAGTAGCAAAGTGAGGTGCCCAAGGCTCCAGAGAGACAGTGACAGATTCCTAAATCTGAGATGTCCTCTCTTGTCTATCATCCCTTTCACTCATGCATTTCCTAGGCTGAAGCACCTGAATCTTACATGGTACCAGGCCCTCCTGTCCCAGCAAGGTATCCTGAGTCCACTTAGTGTCACCATTAAGCCTTTTGGAGCTGGTACCACAACCAGGTAGCTGTGATGGGAATAATCATCAGGCACACTCTCGGGATGCTGTCTGCCCTGCTCCTCCCAGCCCAGCTGTGCTGTGAGGTGCTCACCCAGAAGTATTTCCGAATTTGTAGGGACCAAGCTAGTGCTGTAGCTATGGTCTAAGCAACATTGCTCTGTCTCTGCCTTGGGATGAAGGGGCCATGGTCCCTGCTTATTTGGGGGGTGCTGAGGATGCATGAGGGTGGCTGGTGCCATGGTGTCTGTGCTGTGCAGCCCAGCCCAGCTCCACTCACACCCAGCAGCAGGAGGACAGGCAAGGCAGAGGATGACTCATGGAAAGCCACACAGAAGGGTAGGATGGGGTGTGGAAGGGTAGAAGCAGGGATGCAAAGCAGATCCATCACTTACCACGTCCACCTTCACCACTGCATCTGAGTTCTGCCGCCAGGGGTAAAAGGGAACAGCGAGAGGGAAGGGCAGGTTAGCATGGCAACTGGAGCACCAAAATGCAGCTGAGTGCAAATGCACATAGACACATATTTGCACAATGAGCTGAGAGAAGTCACAAACAGCTTCCTAGGAATGCAGGAACCAAAGGCCTTGAATGAACAGCCCTGGTTGGGAAGCTCTGCATAGAAGGGAGATGTCTGCTGTGACACCCCGAACCCACCTCCTCTTGGGAGATCTCTGCTAATGAAGAACCACGATCCCAAACAAGCATGGGCCTGGAAAGATACCTGGGCCTTCGGTGTGGATAATACCACTCTGCTCTCTTGGAGCTTTTTTTTTGTCTAGCTAGGGAGGTTTGCAAGTTTTTCTGGTAGATTTCAGGAAGCCAAGAAGCATGTGCACGCCGGGGCTTTTCACACATGCACACATACTCTGGGAGTCCTCTTGAACACAGCTCTGTGAACAGACTCCTTGTGAATGCAAACGCACACGATAGAGCTTTTTGTGCATCTGCTAGGAACTCTATGTAGAGGTGACTGTTGAACAGGCATTTCGAAGAACTGACATAGGAATTTACATATCTCAAAACTATTCCTGAGGAAAGGGGTGAATAGTAAAAAAGGGAGAAGTATCAGGGAAATCTGTTTAGCCTTGGCTGCTTGTAGAGATCGTACACTGTGTGATGCTTTGAAAGGGCAGGATTGCTGCAGCTGTGTATGAGGGACATTACTGATGCTTGTGCCTGCACCGTTCGCAGAATGATGGTTCAGACCGAACAGCACAAGGGTTATGCTCATGGGTGCTCGTTCCTATTTAACTGTCTTTGAATGAAAACATAAAAATACCAGTCTTTTTCTGGGCAGCAAGCACTACCTGATTTCAGCCAAGACAGAAAGTGATTGATTTATACAACTGACTGTGACCTCAAGGCCTTTAATTCCAGGCATCAGTCCAATTACACGTCCAACAGGACAAGGTGGCCTCTGCTTGTGGGGAGATCCCTCGGTTATTTGCAATGCAGTCAAGAAAGAGATGCTAAAGTAGTGCTGACACATGGATACTCACAGCTTCCAACTTCACCATCGTCTCCATCTTCTTGATGGGAACCTCAGGTTCCACATTGACAACAATCTCCCCTGCGGGGCGAGAGCGAGGGCCTCTGTTGGCCATTGCCAGATAGCCATTGAGCAGTTTAACTGGACAGAGGACAGAGAAAGAGAGAAAAAGAGAGAAGGGATAGTGCAGAGTAGAAACTGAGAGCTCAAGTGAAATCCTACAGGGTTCAGGCAGGACTGGTGTGTGACCGCCTTGTTCAGATAAGGACAAAAGCAGAGAAATGAGCACATTGGCTGGGATTCAAACAGTGGCTGCCTCACTGCCAGGAACACTGCTGGTCTTGCTGCTGTCCTCCTGACATTTAATCTCCCCTTGCTATAAATGTCCACAGGGGAGGCATCTCCATCCAAACAAGCCATCCCAGGTTCTCCTTATAATCACTGGAGATCAAAGTAAGTCAGTCTAGTCTAGAGCACAAGTCCTGTCCCCTAGACATAAAAGGTAGTTGCAATGACACAGTGAGTCCAGCCCTCCAGACTACATTAAGTGTATTGACTATATCTCCTCCACGGGAGCCTGAGCTGTCTGTCCTGGAGGTGTTTTATCATCAATGGAAATCTGAATACAGTCATCAGAGTTTAGGGCAAGGCGCAGCTGATCACCTGCAGGCACCTGCTTTAGGATGAGGCATTCCTAATTCAGACTTCAGTGCTGTGTCCCGACTAGATGACCAGCTCGAATGGAGACTCTAATGCCACCCACAACAGCTAAGCCCACCCTAGGCCCCAGTGTGGACTCTGCTTAATCAACATATTGATGCATCAGGCAATTGAACAACCACACACTGACCAAAACACAAACTATGCAGGGCTTTGAATGCAAGCAGACAAATGGGGAGCTCACTGCTTCATCCACCAGCTGGACGGGACCTCAAACCTTCCCCATCACCTGTGGGGTGAGATCCCTGAGAAAACCAAGAGGCTGTTTGTGGGACAGGTCTTGACAGGCCTTTGCACCTTTGGTTTTTGCAGCTTTCTAGTCTTTACCCAAGGAATAGCAGTAGCATGCACAGAGCATGGCAAATTCATCTCCCAGTCTTGAGGGGATTGTAGAGCCATAGAAACACAGATATATCCGAGGTGAACCACCCTTTCTTGTCTTACAGGTATCAGGAAGAGCAGGCAGTCATCACAGTGAGACCCATGGATCAAAAAAATCAAAAGGCAATGATGGCCTCATACCCCATGGTTTCCCACCCCTTTGATGTGAACCCTGAATCACAGTTTGCTTAACCAACAAGCAAACAATGTCCCATAGTCCTAACAACCCATTACCCATCTCCCTCTTTTCCACCTCCCCCAAGTTGCGTGCAGTGCCCCACTGATGACCCACACCAGCCTGTCCCCCTTGGCCCAAGCCTGGTACCTGTCATATTCCAGTGTTGGGCCTTCTTATCTGGTGGGCGATAGATGAACTTTCGGAGGGAGCTGACGGCATGGGACCCTACCAGGGTGTAACGCCCAAAAGCCCGGCAGTCTACCACCCGGATGTTGAGGGGTGGGTGGAGCAGTTCATTCTCTGGGAGGTCCTGGAAGCAAAGGTATGCTGGTTATCAAGGGCTGGATTTAGACTGAAGGATGTCTATTTTGGTGGTTGAAAATGCCAGTAGGGACTAAAACAGGGATCGTGGTGGAGGAAGAGGTCTCGTGTAACTCCAGTAGAGCTGGGCCTGGGAGCCATCAGGGAAAGGCAATCGCCAACTAGGCTGGAGCTCACTTCCTTCGTTATTGTGGGGAAACTAAAGCAAGGGAACGACAGCCACAACTTGGGCTCCAGGAAAGCCTGGATTTTGGCCAAGGGCTCAGAGGAAAGAGGGAACACTCACCACTTCAAACCACTTGACCAAAGTGCTGAAGTTGGGGTTTTTCTTGTAGTTCTGGATTAGGGCTGACTGGACACCCTTTCCAGCACACTCAATGTCCACGCGGGGCCGGTCCACCTGAGCCAGGTTCACTCTCTTGAGGTCCCTGAGTCCCCAGAACAAGATCTACAGCAGCAGCAGGAGGAAAGGCATGAATGTGAGAAGAACTGCCCCCAGCTGGTGCCATACCTCTTTACTGGAGCCAAAGAAGTTGGTTCTTCTCATCCCCTGGGAGCAAGGACCCCTCCCTGCACACATAATCACCCAGGGAGCGATGGAGCCCTGAAGCTTCTTTTCTTTCTTCATGCAGCCCCGGGGTGCAACATGGTCTCTTGCTGACACCCCATACAATCCACCCCATGACTGATCTGCAACAGCCTAAGATCTCCTTTCTGATGCCCTCGACACTCCTCTCCTAGCCCTTTTCAGCCCTGAGACTCCACAGAACAGAACCAGACCAGTTTAGCCCATCTGCAGTGGATCTTGATTCAGCCCTGGCCTTGTTTTGTCAAATGATTTAAGTATTACTGGTGAAACGACTGCATCCTTGCCTCTCCCTTCTTGGGATAATAGGCTAGCATCATGATAAAAAGTCTCCCTAAACTGAGATTTTTTTTCCACCTCTTGTTCCCCTGTGGCCATATTCACACTGCACATCAGAGGAATAGCATTTATTTGATCAGATGCAAATGTCTACAAGATAGGAAGATAGGATCCCTTTAGAGTCACTGGGGATCTAGTCAGCAGCATCTCAGCGTAGCAGAGATACCTACAACAGGCTGCTGAGTCACGCACCAAATGTCACTGTCTTTATTGCCCAGATCACCACAGTCTACCAAGACAGCCGAGGGTGAGGAGCCCTGATGGATGTGTCATCCTGGTAGACGCCTACAGATAAGCGACAGGCATCCTATCTTTGATGCCTGAGATTGATAGTATGAAGCTCATTTGACCTAAATTGATCTTTTTTTCCCCCCACTGATACTAAGGGAGAATCAGGGTGATTGCTTCAGGTGTAGATTTATACCTCTAATGTGCAGTCCACTGAATTTCAGCCCAAGTGCCCTCTACTGCACTTGCGATGGTGCCCAAGGTTAAGAGAGCAGATAGCTTTTTTTAGGGCTGCTGCAGCCTAGCTCCCTGTGCAGCCAGTACAGACAGGTCCTTGCAATGCAAACATCTGGCTGTAGGTGTATAACTTGTCATCGGAACCTCAGAGATCCCTCCTGGCCTTCAAACATCCACTGACAGAGTCTTCTGCCTTACATCATCCTTGCACAACAGATGTAGCCCTCATAATGTGATCTGTTTGAGGCCATGACAGCATAGTACCTTTTGCTGTGTAACCATCTGGTTGATGGCTGAGCATTAAAGTCTGGTGCCCCAAGATGAACCCCTCTCCTGCCAATGCAATTACCTCCACTCTGTATTTACTCAGCACCGGACGAATCCCCAATGGCACTGGCAGGATGGGACCCCGGTCAATGTCAGTGGGTCCATCGATAGGCGGCAGGTCTGACTTACCCCCAGGTCCAATCTGGAAGAGATGCATCATAGATTAGGATCTGCTCAAATCCAGGCATCTCCTGGTCTGCCTGGTCAATGGGAAGAGATGGGCACCTACAGAGGGAGATTAGTCCCACCCTGAACTCCTTGTCAAAGACACATGGGATATATGATCTTCCTCAATGGACCATAAGATCTATGAGAACAAGAGAGTTTCAGTATATGGGAAAGGAGGCAGGAAAGAGGGAGCACTTAGTTCTGCTACCCCTAGAGACTACAAAGCAAAAGTTTTGCCATGCTCTTGGGATGCTGGTATGAACTCATAGTCCTTTCATCTGAGACCTCATTGACGTCTCTGAGAGGCCCAAGACTCCCATTAGTATCTTCCATATGCCAGTGATGTTGTAGAGAGTTTGCACTGGTGCAATGCTTTAGTAGGGTTCCCTGTCCAGAAACAAGCTGGAACTCACTGCACACCACCTTGACCAGTACAATTCTGCAGGAGCTGCCCTCACGCTGAGCTGCTAGCAGCTGTGGTAAACCCTCCTAGCTTTTATAGGATGTGTGAACTAACCACTCTTTGCAGCACCTAAGAAATATAGGCATGGATTAAACGCAGCTCTCCCTCACACCCTCTCCCCATCTATTCCCTCCCCTGGTCTGGGATGGCTTTGTCCAGCTGGTACCTGGAGTAGCTCAAAGGCAGCCAGCAGGTCGCCTGCAGTGGAGTTGCCTCGGTAGATCTGGTAGTACTCCAGCTGCGGAGGGAAGCGTGGAGGGCAGTACTGTTCATCTGACATCTTCACCACGGGTTTGGCAAAGGTGCGCCCCATGAAGTCAGCTTTGCCCTGCAAAGACAAAGCGAGCACTTGGGTTTGTTGCATGGGGCTTCTTGTCTGACTTGAGAGACCAAAAAAAAGGACCACAGCACTCCCCAGAAAGGTCAGAACAGGACCAGCCTGCTGGACATGTGTGACCAAAGCCCAGTGCCACCTTTTACTGGTGGTTTTCCATCCGCAAGGCCCTTCCTAATGCACCAACATCTTTAAGTAAGGTGAAGGAGGTGGTCTAGGGCTGGGGCAGCAAGGAGGCCAGGACTGAGCACTGTTCTAGAGGGAGAGACTAGAGTAATATTTCCTTGCCTCCAGCCTCACATGAACTCTTGCTTCGCTGTCCAAACATAAGATACCAATAAGTTGAGTCCAAGAGATTAATGGGCAGCAGAGGCTCCTAGTTTCTCTTTTGCTCTGGGAAACATGGAGGAAATACCTTCCACAGGTCTGATCTCAGCACCTGAATCAGAAATGCTTTCCTCTGCTGAGAGTCATCTTACCACTGTGTCCTGGTCATAGATTTCAATGACAATTATGGGAGGGTCGTCTCGCATCTCGTGAGCTTCTCCATATAGCTCCACGTTGTCAAAGACCAGCAGCTGGTCCCAGGTTGGGCAAAGGGTTTCATTGAGAACCTGGAAGAATGGGAACAGGATTTACCACTCCAGCTAGGATTACTAGCCAGGGCCTAAGGGTCTGAACAAGGGGAGCAGACAGGACATTGATCTCAGTTTTCCTGCACCAGGACATTTGCAGTGCTGAGAGCAGGAGGGAAGTTACTTTGAAAATAGGAGGGGATTTATCCTGTGTCACATTACATGTCCACAACATAAAGGCTCCACTACTTCACAGTAGTCACCCCGGGATTCCTTTACAGGTAGTGGAGAGAAAGCAATCTCTTTATGGTGCAATTTGTCTCTTCCTAAGACATATGGCTAAAACAGACTAAATGTATTTTGTCCTTTAAGGATCCTTTTCTCTCCACTGATTATTAAGAGAATTTAGGCAGCTCTGATGCAGATGTGCACACTGTGGCAGTCTGCAGTCGACTGAGTATCAATGCCATTGCCAAGCAGTGCATTGGTTTGCAGATATTTACTGGATCATAGTGTGAAGGCACCTGGTGATAAACAGAATGTAGGGTCGATGGCTCATGGGGCATGAGATGGGACAGAGCCACAATAGGATCTGAAGCCTGACCCAAATGAAGGGGAGTTAAAGGTCTAATTTGCTTTGCAGATCTTGACCCAAGATGCTTGCATCTCCCAGAGCTCATTCCTGGCTCTGATGTTCTGATTTTCTCTGCTTGAGCATCTCCTTCCTTCTGTAAAATCAGGGCAAAACAGTACCCTGCAAAGGAGCAGCACAGGAAGGGAAGGTACAGAAACACCTCCTGCTTCCAGCATGGTCCAGTTTCTCCTCACCAGATAGATAGGTGAAATCAGAGCCACACAGACATGAGGTGGTTGTGTGCTTGTGCATGGGGACATGCGGTGAAAGGGCTGCTGGCCTTGCCTGCAGCTGGGGAAGAGGCTTCCAACAGGGATCCTTTGAGCGCAAGATCGCTTGAGATAGTCAAACCCCAGTACTATGGCTGCTTTCCCACCCCAGGACCACGATTCACCAGTAGTCAGGAGACCCAGCCCCATGGCAGGGGAGCAAGATGGACAGCTGATGGGACTGATGGGACAAGGATCACATTCAATCCCAGAGACTGCCCAGTCCTCCAGGTCAGGAAAATGTTTACCTCGGTGCATTGGCTCTGGGTGATGAAGAAGACTCGGGCAAAGGGATCCGAAAGGCCACTACTGTCAGCAGCAAACAAACTCCTAGCCTGGTACATGTGGGCTCGCAGCTGAAACACCTGCTTCTCTGCGACAGAGAGAGGGGGAAGTGAGACAGCTTGGTATGCATCCCTGGAGCTCAGCAGAGTAAGGTTTCAGAGGCACACTTTTGCTCAGGGCCAGCATGTATGAAGGAAATTGGCTCAAAGCATGGACCTTGAATGGATATGGACTTCCTCAGAGTCCTGCTCATGATGTGCAGAATGACAGCTGTGAAGGGGGTAAGGAGAAGGGTGCACATTTTCCCCACCCCAGTTCCCCATGGGAGCAGTGTGAGACCTCAGACTGGGACACCTGGAAGTATTTTCCCCTTAGTTCCTGGAAGCCCTTGGCCCAAGTCATGTTGAACCAGGCTCTCTCCTGCCTTCTCCACATCCTGCCCTCTTACTGGTGTAAAGGAGGCTGATAGGTGGAAAGGACGGCAGGTTTTGGCCTCTGGCTGTCTTCTTCTCCTCAAAGCCACAGGGCAGGCCACTCAGGAAGTCTTTGCGCTGCTTGTTGAGGCCCAGCCACAAGTAAATCTCCATCTTGGCTTGAACCGTCCAGCCTGCAGGTCCAAAGCCCCTCTTCCCGGGTAGCTGGGCACAAGGGACAAGAGAGTTTACAGGGAGATAGAAGAGGCCTTACAGATCGGACAGACCACCTCTTGCAGCACCCACCTCGTTCTGGTGCCCCAGCTTGTACCACTGCTCCTTAAACCCAGGGACCCCTCATCATTTTGGATCATGTTCACTACTCTGTCTCAGGCATCATATTCTTCCCAGCCTGTTGGCTTCCTCTTTTTAAGCCAGTATCTCCTTTCCTAGCAGAATGGATAAGACATCTCTCTCCTCCCAGACATTTATCACCTACCAGAGTGGTAAGACCAATGGTTCACACTTTCTAGCAACAAACTTCCACAACTACAGGTGGAGTACAGGTCTGTTTTTCCTAGTATTCAATCACCAGCAAAATCTGGCACCCAGCTTTCCCATCTCCATGCCCCATCCTCCCATCCTGCCTCTGCTCCACCTCCCTCCTCTTGTTTCAGCTCCTCCAGGGAAGATGGGCAGGCACCTTGAGGAAGACAGTCTTCACTTTGGAGCAGTCCTTGCCCATCTCCTCATCCACAATGGAGTAGAGGATGTCCTTGGAAGGGATGCGGGCGTAGGCAATGCGTTTGTTGTTGCTCATCATCCAGATGAAGATGTCGGGAATGGTGTGCTGGGGCTGTGAACACCAAGGAAGAGGCCTGTCAGCGTCTCAGCCCTTTCTGACACTGAGGCATGGCTGACCATCCTGGTACACTGTCAGCACAAGGCAAAATGCCCAGCCCCAATCCATCCCCAAGTGAGACCAGGGTTAGCCCTGGACAGGGCATCCCTGGAGCAGTTTGGATGGGACCTGACTTGTGGCAGAGGGAGTTTCCCAGCCTGGTCCAGGGCTCAAGGCAGGGCCCTGGCCTGAAGTAGGTCACCAAGATATTTTTGGCCATCTGGCAGCTTTGCAGTCAGTCTATAAACTGCCTCAGGCCTTCAAGGTTTGCCCATACACTACCGGATTATAATGGGTCAGCATTAATATAAGTTAAAGAGCCCTTCCCAGATAGTAACAGAACCGAGTCCTCTTGCAGTTGAGCTAAAGGATGGGTTTGCCTGCCTTGAGCCATAGCAAGGCCATGCAGTTCCCCAGGGGATCAGCCATCAGAAGGTGGCAAACGTCCACAGAGTGTTAAAGTGAGCAGCATGCAGCCATCTCTGATCTTTGCCAGGCTGAGAATTGTTAAAGTAAGTAGCTCTTTGGAGAGCTTTGGGAAAAAACCTGCAGGATTTGTGAAGAGGCCTCCATCCATCCTAGGTACCGTGTCCATCCCAGGAGCTGTGTCCGTGAGCTGACCCAGCTAACAGGCACTCTCCATGTGGAGGGTGACTCACCTCATCAGCCAAAAACCGGAGTTTCTGCAGGAAGTTTTGCACCAGCTTCAGCTTGTCTTTCATGGTGTTCTTCTTCACCTGTGACCGCAGAGTCGTGGCTTGCTGCCCCATGTTCTCCTGTGATTAAAAAGGAGCCCAGGACACATTGTGAACGAGAGCAGAATGGAGCATAGAGAAGGGAAAAGTAGCAGACAGGTCTCAATGTGTTTGGGAAGGGGTGGTGGGGAGACAAATGCCTTAGTCCCACCATGTGCATCCAGGTAATAGCACTTCTGGCACCCGTTTGTTAACCTTGGCAGGATGTAGGAAGGGCCCTTGGACAGTTCAGAGATTTCTGTCCCAGCAGAATGTGCCACAGGACAGAGAGGTGCCAGCTGTGCTTACGGCATTTTGGGGTGACTTCAAGCCTTGTGCCAAGGATAGTCTCTCCCCTTTCTCTGACTCCACTGTAAATCAGCATCTGGCAGTTCAGAGTAGGGGATGCAGAGGCTTTCACATGTTAAATTCATCACTGTTCTATGCAGCTGGCTAATGAAGCTGCTGTTTCTTGGTTGTGCCAGCTGGATAAGCCACTTGATCTTGTGCCTCTCCTTTTCAAGGAGTTGGGCTACCAGCTCCAAATATCTAGGCTGTATCTACCCCTGGAGCAGCTGTGCTCTGCAGGGTGCCCTAAATTCCTGCTTCCCAGTCTCCTGAACTCCTTGACAATAAAGTAGCTCCTTGTCTGCACTCCTGGATTTCTTTCCAATGCAAAGCAGAGTGTGATGGAGGGGAGGTAGTGATGTGGACCCGCATGTCAACGGGGACCTGTGCAGGACAGGAAGTGCTCTTGGGTTCCCCTTTTTAGAAATAAACCTCAAACCATCAATCCGCAGAGACTGGAAATCAACACCCCTAAGGACCAAGGTTGCCCATTGCATTGACAGGGTCCAGCCCCATTCCTGAATCTTCCTCCCTTTCCTCCCCAGCTGAATCACACTTACCAGCTCCCTCATGCAGGACTTGAGCCTTTCTCGATCCAGCCTCGTGCGGGAAGAGTGGTGCTGGTCCTTGTCAGCCAAGGTCACGAAGCGCCTGATAGAAAAGGTCATCAGCACGAATCCTGCAAGAGCCTGCTGGCTCTCTGCAAGCAGCCTTGGCAGGCTGGATCTCCGCTAGCAGTAGGGCACTTTGCTGGAGGGAAGTGCCCTTGTTCCTTCAGTGTGCACTGCAACCACAGCCAAGTGGCCTATTTACACCCAGTGCTGAAAGTCATGCATGAGGAGTAGGTACCACTCAAGGTACCAGTCTGTGGAGGCCACAACACTGAGTCCTTGTGGCTTTCATCACTGGTTGAGGGTTTTTGGAAAGCAGATGTATCACCTTGCCCATGCTCCAAGCCAAAAGGCAGCCAATGTGGTGCTGTGCTAAGGCAAGAAAATGCTTGCCCATCATCTCAGGGCATAAGGCAAGGTGAGCTTATGCTCTCAGTCTCACGACCTTGCCCATTACCCAGCTGAGAGCACAGGTCTTTGGTGTGCAGTCTTTGCTAGGCTTTTACTCACAAGCAACCACTGCTCAGTTCCTCCAGGACCCCTCGGAGCCGGCGCTCCGGGTGCGGCTTCTCCGTCTTGATCATTTCCTGCACATCATTGAGGCCTTCCTCCTGGAATAGTGATGGGGGGAAGCAGTGAAGGGCGGCGATGGGGCAGAGCCCTGCAGCAGGGTGAGGTTTAGTACCACGGCTGCCCCATGGAGACCAGCCCTGGCACTGCCAAAAGGAAGCATATGCTTCTTCTCTAGGCTTTCCTGCCACAGAGCCGGGTCTGGCACATGTTTGGCTGGGGGAAGCTGGCTCCAACTGATGTGAATTACACCACCTCCCCTGAGAGACTAGTTAGCCAGGGTCAGCCCATCTCTGCTGGATCTGTTAGGTTTTCCCTTTGCAGAGCTCTTGCTAGGAAGCTCGTTGTGGCCCTCTTCACTCGGAGCCATCACAAAGGCTCCTCAGGAATTAGTTAAGACTACAAAAGAGGCTCTGCCACAAAGGTGGTTTACTCTGGGAGTCCACGGAGGCAAAGCTTCCCCACCTTCTTTCTCCCTTCTGTGGGGACCTCTGGATCTGACCCACACCAACATTCATTAAACTCCCGGGATTTGGCAATCCAATTTGTGGAGCGTTTACTTTTGGGAAGCTTTATCCCTTCTGGCATGAGTTTGCTAAAGGCTCCCTGAAATGGTTTGTCCCTGCTTTGTGACAAGCTGCAGAAACGTGCACGGAACCTGGATGTGCCTTGTGGCCTGTCCCATGCCCTGACCACATACTGACCAGCTTGTCCGCAATCTTGTCCATGATGTTGGCATTATACAGTCTCCGGCGCTGGTCTTGCCACCAGCTCTTGATGTAGATGCAGGGCTTCTTCTCAAAGTACGGCAGGTGGAAGTAGTTCCTGCAACAGGAGGCAGAAGGATGCTCTGTGGTAGGACCACTCCCAGACGGGAATGGCCACTGTCCCCCACCTCTCCTGGCATGTCAGAGAGTGCTGTGATGGGGAGATGGGTATGTGTGAGCACAGGCCAGGAAGAAAGGGGCCTGGAAGCAGCTTATATGAATTGTGCACTCAAGGACAGAGACACCATCTCTCCTAGCACCCTTCTGCATCCAGAGTCCTGTGTCCAGTGCTGGGCTCCTCAATACAGGAGAGACATGGAGCTACTGGAGCAAGTGCAGTGGAGGGCTGCTGAGATGACTGAGGGACTGGAGCATCTCTCCTGTGAGGAAAGGCTGAGAGAGCTGGGCCTGTTCAGCCTGGAGAAGAGAAGGCTGAGGAAGGATCTTATCAATGTGTGTAAGTGTCTGAAGGGAAGGTGTAAAGAGACTCTTTTCGCTGGTGCCCAGTGACAGGCCAAGAGGCAATGGGCACAAACTGAAACATAGGAAGTTCTGTCTGAACATGAGGAAAAACTTCTTTACTGTGGGGATGACTGAGCACCAGACCAGGTTGCCCAGAGAGGTTATGGAGTGTCCATCCCTGGAGATATTCAAAAGCCTCCTGGACACAGTCCTGGGCAATGTGCTCCAGGTGACCCTGGTTGAGCAGGGGGGTTGGATTAGATGATCTCCAGAGGTCCCTTCCAACCTCAACCATGCTATGATTCCTGGCACCAGACCTGTCCCTGCCCAAGCCTGCAGCTGGGGCAGCCATGGCTGTGGGAAACTCTCCCCTCCCAGCCAAGGCCCATCCAAACTGCCCCTGGGGATTCCCTGCCCGTGTTAACCCCTGCCTCTGCCAGGATGGGTTGGGGCTGTGTGCATTGGATGGGTGCTCCAGTGTGACAGCACACGTGGGCAGAGACCACGGGTGAGCACAAGTGAAACCAAAGCACTAACACCCTATTCTGAATTTCTTTTAGACTCCCTGGCCTTTATAATAGGCAGCGGTCTCTGCCGTTTGCAGCACTATCTGATTTCCATTCATCTGTGGGATGGAGGTGGCATGGAGAAATAACAGTCATGGCACAGATAAGGGGAGGAAGAGGCTGGATCGCCAGGCATGCCCTGGAGAACAGGGTCATGCTTCTGGTCTGCCCAAGGCAGTCTGAGAGTCTGCTGTGAGCCAGGATTCACCCCGGATAAAGCTACTGCAGATCCTGTTGTATGTGGGATCACCCTTAGGTAAAAACGAGCTTCAGTTCATCTTGCAAAGCCATCTGGGTTATTTCTAGCCAGAAGATGTCAGCAGAGCCCCACAGCTGAGTGTGAAGCTCCCTGTGCTCTGATAAGGGAGTATGAAAAGCAGAGCCCAGGGGAATATGCTTTACATTATTGCTTTTCATCTCCCTTTTGCATTCACCTTTCCAAGGGGTTGGTGAACAAGTGCAGGAACCCCAGGTAGACAGTTTTATCTAGAATGCAAATAGCCTTGTTTCAATTTAGTTTGCTTCATTTCCCAGTTGAATTAAGTCAGTCAGTTAGTTTTGATTAGGAACATCTATCTGCTGGTATAGTAGTTAAAATAATCCACTTTAAGCAGATCTCATTAGGTTAAATCTGATTAGCTTTCCTGAGTACAAATCCTTTGTATTCAAATTTTGGCCATGGATGAAACCCAGCCTAGACACACCAAGACACGCTCCCTGATCCTGTTTGTTTCTGGGCTTTCTGAAAAGCCTTCCAAAGCTCCAGGTGCTTGGGGTAGAAAGCATCAATTAGAATGACATTTGTAACTGTCTGGATCATCTGTATTTTAGGGTAATTTCTACCTGCACATCACAAAGAATTGTCTCAATTCTATAGGTGGAGAAACTGAGGCAGAAAGCACAGAAGTGATTTGTCCAGTGAAAACCAGCAGTTTTGGCAGTCCCAGGAATAGGACCCAGTTTCCCATATCCTGGTTCTCTGACTCCTGAGAATGAGACGTGCCAATAGTTAGAGAGAATGGAGATAGACAGACTGACCAAAAGAGAGATGCTACAAATAGAAACACTGAAAAGATTTTAAGGCTTTTAGCCCGAATTCCTGCTTAACCCATTGTCATGAACTTCCTCCAGCAGTTTCTGCATCCTCCCCGCTGTTTGTGACCTTGTCTGGCTTTTAAGATCCCAAGTGAAGCAAAATGCACCTTATCCCAGCACAAATTACCTTCATTACTGAAATCTGTGCCTTACTTCTAGGTAGACTTTGCCAGTCTCCAAATGGTCTCCATGATGTTTTTATATGTCAGGCAGATAGAAAAATCAAAGATGCGAAGCCCAGACCTCTCCTTTCCTCTCTGACACGCAGAAGTGGGTTTGTGCATTCACACATTTGCTGTGTCATCAAGGGGTCCTAGGGAGGGATCTTTTTTTTTTTAGGTTGGTTTTCTAAATGTATGAAACTTGTATTTACAGAAGTGAGTTTGGTTTTTTTAATGCCAACCAGTGATTTTTGAATCTGCTGGTTAACTTTCCCCTAATTTTCCTTACAGGTAGAGTGTTGAAGGTGTGGATAGCTATGAGTGCTGTGCACATAACTGGTTAGATAGATGAGAGAGGCCCTTTGTGGGGTAGGCTGAGAGGTGAATTCAACCTTTATTAGACATCAGAGCATCTACAAGAGTGCTTAGGACTGCAGGAAATGGGGGTGGGCGTTCAGCTGTCAGATTGTAATACCTAAAATGGGGTCTCTACAAGCAGTTATCTAAGCTCCCATCACAGGGCACGCAGATGTAGTGCCCGCTGCTGCTCCTAGGTCTGGTCGACTGAATGACTCTTCAAGCTCTAGAGACTGCACTGACTTCATCTCTGCTGACTCTGGTGGGAGCTCAGATACCTGGCAAACATGGAAACACCTTCAGACAATGAATTAAGAGCTGTATCTCTTTGCAGGAGCTTTTGGGTCTGCTGCTCACAGAAGGGCCTGTTTCTAAACCCTAGTTTGTTTCCCATCATCCTACAGATGTTTCAGAAACCAGATGCTAATTCCCTCTCCTGCAAGACAAGGGAGCACACCACCCATCTGTATCCCAGCTGCTGGCAAGAGAGATAGAGAGAGAGATAGATAGAGAAAGAGAGAGAGAGAGAGAGAGAGAGAGACCTCTCCTACCTCGTTACAATGCTGCCATGTCCCTTCCCTCACTTTGCTCTTGCAATGTTCAGCAATGTGGTGCTTTGGTGGGCACACTTACCTGTCTGTGACCAGGGGTTTCATGGGTTGAGATGAGGAAATGGAGATCAGCTCTCCATCCTCATCGCCATCTTCCTCACTTGAGTTCTGGAGCAGCTCAGACTCCTCTTCATCCCCATCCCCTCCCTCTTTCTTCCTCTGCAAGGTAGGTTTGGTCATGCCATCGATTTGGTTCCCATAGTTACCTCAGAAAAAAAAGTCACAGGGCTGTAACTCACATTGGGGTTAAATGGACTCAATCACCTGCCTTTAATTCAGGTTGAGGAGCAATCTTCTCTGCAGGAACCGTGGGGGACAGTGAAGTTCAACTTTCTGAAACCCTGACCAGGAATTGCAAACTAATGACAGAAATCTGTCCCCTACTCACGCCCCCTTCGAAGCCATTAGGAATATACATCCTTCCTTTGGTGGTTCTCTCAGCTGAGAGATGGAGCAGATCCACTGCTGACAGGAGATTACACAGCAAAGGGTTGATCTAGGGACACACATGGCTTGTGCCAATAAGGTAGACATCACTTTCTTCCAAAACTGAGAGCCCTGGATGCTCTGTCAAGTTTTAGCGTGGAAAGAGGGAGTAGCAATGCTGCTATTGGCCTTAGATCCTGCATTCTCTGTCGGGCATGTTTCAAAACCAACATCCCCAGAAAACAACCAACCTATTGTGACCTCAAAGTTGATGGGTTTGTCACCAATCTTCCTGTCAATCATGGTAGCTTCCAGGAAGGCTCCAAAGAGGAAGAATTCCTCCATTTTCCCAGTACAATTCTGCAGGAGAAAACCCAGGGAATTAGGATGGAAGGTTAAGGTCAGCCAGATGAACTCTTAGGAGAACAAGCCACTGGGCAGGGAGTCCCAGAAGGCCACATTTGGCACCTTGAGCACCGACACAGGCTCTGTGAAGGGGAGATGCCACTGTCTGGGTTTTCAGGGAGACTGTGAGGGTTTTCTCTCCCTCAGCTTGAGCCATCTAAGAGGTAGGTGTCTGTCTGAACTGGGTGTCCACGCTCACTGCATGTTTTTTTGAATGACCATAAAATCTGAAAAATCTTTGCAAGATTTCCTACTGTGCTGGGGGATCCAGCACATTTAGTGCAGCACTAAATGAAATTCTCAGTCTGTGAGACCAGGTGTAATTACCAAGAGGACTGAGCAAGCTAATAGCAACACCCAAGATTTGTCACTGGTCAGGGAAGACTCACATCGGCAACTGAGGTGGCCTGCTCAACTTGCACCTCAGTGGAGCTGTTGATCTCCGGGTTGCTGGTGTCCAAGATCTCCACAGCAAGGCTCATCAAAAGCCTGGCCCGGAAGGAGACGCCTTCACCCAGACCCTCGTTCAGATCCTGGTGCTCATCCATCAGGGTGTAGTTCCGAGTCGAGCCATACATGTTCACCCACGCGGGGCCAAAAGTAGGCAGGAAGCCTGCAGCAGACCAGACACACGTGTAGTGAAGGGGATGTGCAAGGAGGGCATGTCTTTGTCTCAGGGCTCAAGCTGGCTCATGGAATGGCATCACTTTCTTGGTGTGGGTATGGTAGCACAGGCTTGACCATGTGGGTGTGTTTGTATGCACACAGAAAACACATGCTTGCAATCATACCCCAAGGTGGTTTTGTAGTGATAGCAGTGAAAGGGATTGTGCAGGCCAAAGACAGAGATAAGCATCCCATTGGGCAAACCACCCAATGTGAGACACAAGAGAGAGGAGAAACCCTCACTAGCCACCTTCCTAGGGCCCTCTTTGGTTTTATATCAGTCCTGCCCACATGTGTGCTGATGTGCTTGTGTGCATGTGTGTGTGAACGTGGCAGCCTGTCAGATATTCATCCATTCATGGCCACGAATTTTTAGGAAGGGCCAGTTGTTCTTGGGTGTCTTTTCTTTCAAGCGTCTGACTGAAGGCATGTCATGGGGCTTGGTTTTCAGTGAACGGGTGCCCAGTGATCTCAGAAAACCACTGCAGTGAATAGAGGTCTCTCCCACCGGGCATCAAGGAGCAGCTATCTCCAGGGATGGGGAAGGATCCTGGACTATTTTGCTAATTCTCTGCCAGAGGGATGTCTCTCTATCATGAAGAAGGTGTCTCAGTCAACCCCCCACATAAGCTTTACCTTTGTCTCCTTCATTAGAGATCTTCCGCAAATCAATGAAATGGGTCCCAATGGCCACATCATTGACTTTGTCAGAGTCCCGGATCTGGATCTTTATCCTCTTGCACAATGGGGGGAACATTTCTGTGAAGACTATTTGCTCATTCCAGAGAGGCTCGTAGCTGCTCTTCTGCACAGACGTCTTCCCCTGCCAAGTGGGAAGAGGAAGCAGATGTTTCACAAGGGTCTGAGCTCACAAGCCACCCACCTTCTTTCAGACCTGAACTCCTCCCTTGCTAATGACCGTTGAAACGTGCTCTGCTTGTGACTCCCCTCTCCCAAATAATAAGCTCCTTTCCTTGACTGGAGACTGCTGCAACTCCCTCATAGTCTGGACAAGAGAAGGGAAAGTGGTGCATGGCAAACAAGGCAGCTTTGTCAGGCAGTTCAGCATCTGCATGCCAGGACAGCTGAGATCATCTTCGGCCACATGGTCCCAAAACTGCATAATGGCTGGTCCTGCTCACGTTATCATGTCACAGAGATATAGCAAGCAGCTCACTCACCTTCTGCCCTGCAAAGAACACCTGCACATAGGGGTCCACCAAGTCCTTGTTTTCCCCAATGAGAGCCTTCTTCACGTTGGCCATGATGCTGGTGTTCATACGGGGCAGCCCTTCAGCTCGATAGATCTTGATGTAGAAACGAGCCCATTGCCGCTCTGGAGGAACTCCATCTGGAAGAAGGAGGTTCCTGCAACATCAACAAATAGGGCTGGAGACAGCTGCTGGGCCTGGCAGGTTTGTCAGGAGAGACCTGCAGAAGAGGGAGAAGCTGCCCCACTTTTGGAGTGCAGGCTGTGAGGAGGTGGAAAGATAACCATTTCTGCAACCATACATGTTAATCACAGTCCTGTTTCTGCCCACCCTCCTGATTCAGGGTGGGGAGTGGTGGATTCATAAGGGAAATCTTATAGCAATCCATTGAGGCGTCCCAGAGACAACCTGCATCGTTCCAAAGGGATATAATCATTATCAGCAGTGGAGCCTAGGGGAAGACTAATCTCAGCCTCTTTTAGGCATCTAAAGCAGGCCAGATGCATGGGATGTTAGAAGGGCTTTTTTTAAAAAAAACAAAAAAACCAAAAAAACAAACAAGGTTGAAGTGGAGCTGCAGTGGTTATGTTTGGGGGAAGATTTGAGCTCTATCTTGGCTTCTCTTGCCAAGTTTTGTTTCTTATCTCTCCCCTGAGAGCTATGGAGGATGCTGCGAACAAAAGTCCTAGAGAAATTGCTAGAGTTGTCCATGATAAAGTGGGATAATATCAGCATGGAACAACAGTCCAAAATAGTACAGATGCTGCCTCAAGCCCCTTGGTCTCCAGCAAGTCAAGAAGCTGGCAATAGCATTTTGATACTAGTGTGATGAGCTTAGTGTCTAACTACTTGGGCAGAGGCCGAGAGATGGACTTGAAAGTCTGATTCCACCTGGAGATACTTAATTAGCTTGAAACATTCAGAGCTGGAACCGAGTTTTAAACTCTCTTGACTTTTCTTGCATGGCCTTTTAGATGCTCTGGGGAGTTGAAGAGCTCTGCCCACTCATGCCACCTGGGAAACACTTACACAAACTTCTCCCCTCTGTCCTGGCAGTGGCTAATGAGACCCCCATCCATCATATCCCATCTTCCCTTTGCTCTCTCTTTGGTGGCTCCCATCCAAGGGCCAACAGGAGCATTAGTTAAGGAGTGCGGACATCATCTTGGTTTACATCAGGCTGGTGCCAGTATGGAGAAGTGAACAACCAGCAGCAGATGGTCTGAACTGACATAAATGACTGGTCTGTATTGATGTGACCAGGATTTGCACCAGTAATCTGTCAACTATTGTCTCTCTGAGAAGCAACCTATTTGGCACTTCTGATTTCACTGCACAAGGTAAGTATGGGTATTAGAGGGGCTGTCAGCCTAATCTAGAAGGGATGCTGTCCTCATTGAATAATCCAAAATAAAGAGACATGAAAAGTAAGGCTATATGAAACTGGCTCTGTAAAACCTTACCCCTCAATATCATCCTCATCCGTCTCATTGGCTTTGTGTGGTGTCTTGATGTTGTCCCCTTTCCCTACCACAGCAACGTCACACTTCAGGTAACCTTTCAGCCCAGCGGTGAGATCCTCAGGATCAGAAAGGATGGCCCATTTGTGATAGAACTGGTGCTCTGAAAGCCATGGAACAAGACAGCCATTTATCAGAATTACAGGAATTACTGTGAGGACTAGCAACATCTGTCTGCTTGAGTGGGGAAGCCTGCATGCACGTATAAGAGACATCTTCAGGTGTGAGGAATTCCAGCCAGAACCCCCTGGAAAATCCATTGGGAAAGTCTGCCTCATGTTGAAGACATAGAAGCAATGGGATAAACTGTCTGTAGAGGGATAGAGTTTCTATCATCAGACATTTTTAAGGCCTAGTGTGCCTCTTGGATGTGTGATAAAGATTTGATCCTTCTGTAGAGTGGACCAGACTAGATGTTCTCCCAAGATCCCTTCCAGCATCATTTGATGAGCCCATGTGAAACGGAAACTCTGGAGGCTTCGTTTGCACCTTAGGTCTCGGGACTCTTCATAGGGGCAGAGTGCTGCAAAAGGCCTGATGCATAGGCAAAGATAAAATCACTGGGATTTTGGAGGTATCTTTTCTAAAGGGAAGTTTCAGGTGTTCCTTACTCTGGCATGCTGCAAGCGCTGGGCCCTCCAAGGGGCGATGCTGTTCTGTACAGAACGGGCATTTCTTAGTCTTTTGGATATGTGTTTCCTTCATCAGTCTACCTGACAGGTCCAGTATTATTCACTGATTCAGTGACTGAGCTTTTCAGGCAGAAGTGCACTGGAGAGCCTGTCAGGGAGTAGGTCTGATCCTTCCCTGGAGCAAGGGTAAGGACTGAATGACCTCTCCAGGGACACTTCTGGACCTCTTTTATACAATTCTCTAAACTAATCCCAACCGCACCAGCTCTTGCTGCACACACCAAGGGTGCCAAAAGCTTTCACATTTCTTTTATGGTTCTATAAAACAAGCTTCCCTGAAACGGATGTGCTATAAACAAAGCCCACGACAGCACAACGGATTTTATTAGCATTCGTTGGGTCCATCTATGCTAAGTCAAGGCAGGCTTTATTGTCAGGGAGCAACACAACATTCTCACAGCAACTCTAATTAACCTCTCTTTATTTGCACACTGGGCACCTTCCTGTCCTGGTTTAAATGCCAGCCACAGAGGGCAAGATCCAGCCCACGACCTTCAGCTAGCTGAAAGGTCAGTATCTTGCCTAAGTAAGCTGTCTAAGCGTCTTCAGGAGGTCGGTGGAGAGAGACTGGCAAATCCCCAGGACAATTCTGCCTGTGCGCATTATGCCTTATTCCTGGATGGGATATACCACCTTTTGGAAGTGCTGAGGGCTCTTTTCTGGCTGCAGAAGGAGCCTAGATCACATGCTTACGTCTAGGATGCTAAAATTAAGTTAACTAAGTGTCACCCAAGGAAACTAGTGACCGCCTGGCTACCTTGCAAAGACACTTATTTGATGGTGCAGGTGGACATACATGACCAGTTGCAAGTCATGGTTACATACCAGGCTGGGTGTAAACAGTTCCAACATCCATCTTGAAGGAGCCTACCAAAGTCCCACTGCGCAGGAGATTTTTTGAGTGGATCACCTGGAAATTGAGGGAGAAAAACAAGTCAGAGATTTTCCTGTGCCCAGCTGTGCTGGGAGGGGTAGGGCTGTTTCTAGAAGTGTTTAGTGTCAAACACTGAAGGATTTGATGCATTTTGCTTGGTTTGTGCAGGAGATAGCATCACATTATGAGGCACAGTGGGGTTGGCAGCTCTTGTCTAGCAGTCTTGCAAGCAAATGTATACTTGCATTCAATAAAAATAAAAAAGTAAAAAAATTTAATCTTTGAAACAAGACGCAGTCTTCCAGCCGCTATGGCAACAAACACTGGAATATTTTCCTGAAGAAGTGTCTCAAAGACGCTTGAACTCTATGCTTTAATTCCCTTCCTGGGAGAAATTACACAGCCAGACTGTGCATGGGATAGATGTGGATACTCCTAATTAGTCTGCTTTGGTCTGTGAATCTATGAATCTCCTTCCTAGTCTTTGCAGCTCTGGGGAGAGCTGGAGCGTCTGCTTTGCTCTCATTATTTGCAATTCTGAATTTCCTCAATAGCTATAGCCAGTCTCATGCTTCAGGGAATCCACTGGCAGGCTCAGGAAGGCATTGCTTCTCCCCAAGCCTAAATACATCCTGAGACAGGTTTAGTTTTGCCTAGCTCTGAAATACCAGAGATCAGCCACAGAAGAAGATAGGGAACATGAGTGGAGCTGTGTGGCTGCAGCAATAAGGATGGTGACAGAGAGAGGGATTGGGGGGTCTGCAAAGGAAATAAGGCTTGTAGGACGTGAAGGCTGAGAGAGGGGGACTGGGAACCTCAGCTGCTGTCAGGGGTCTCACATCAAGGCTCTTAAAACCATCCCAACATGTAAGAAAGATGTGCTGGTTTCCACCAAAGCCCAGTGAAAAGGGCAACACAACCGTGCTCACTTACAGACAGCTTGATGATCTTATCGAACATGACATCTGGGGGAACGTGGAAATCGAAGACAAAGTACTGAAAGAGAAAGAGCGTGTGTGAGAGCAGGAAAGCAGGCACGGGCTCCTTTTGGATTGAAAGATAATATTATGGTCCACACCCCACCAACAGAGATATGTCTGCAGCTCACGTCACAGCTGGAGAGGGACCCACGTCAGTGCAACGACTGACAGCATCAGTGGGCTGAGAAATCAAAAGAAAGCATTAACTTCTTGGAAAAACTGAGAAAGTGGGCACAGGCTCATTTAATTTGACCCTGATCAAGTGAGTTTTTTTTTTTTTTTTTTATCCTTTCATAAAATACAAGAAGGCAAAGGCTTCATCTCTCTGGTTGCATGGTTTGAGATTTCATCTCACTCTAGCAAAAGGTGCTAGAATAAAAATAGATTAAAGCAGAATAAAAAACCCAAATGACAGCAAATGACATTTATTTGACTAACGGCAATGTAGGCCCTGAGGAGCAGCGAGCCTGGAGCAGCTCCTCCAAAAAGACCCAGCTCACCTCATTGTAGTAAGGGCAATTAGTCGATTCCTTCATGGACGTGTATTTCTTTTCATCTCCAACCTCCACACACACCACGGGGTCCATGTTAAGCCCAACCAGCTGCCGTGCCTCGATGATCGTGATGCTGACCTGGGGAGAGAGATTCATGGACCTCCACCTCGGCTGCCCTAACCTGCGTCTCCACCTGGGTCTCCTCCACGAGCTGCTTTCAGCAGTGGGGTGGCAGCTGGGTGGTGTCTCCTCATCACACAAAAGGGACAGAGCTGCTCTTGCAAGCCTGAGCGAGCTGCAGCATGGCGTGGGAGGCAGGACCATCGGAGCATCCCCGTCCATTCAGACAGGGCTTCTGCTCTGAGAGCACGTAAAGAGCAAAGTTGAACTGATTTAGCTAAGCTGTGGGAGCAGAGGCTCTGCTGCTGATGTCCTAACTGGCTTAACTTGCTTCTGATAAAAAAATACAAAGGTTAAACTGCTCATAAAAGGAGGCTGATAAAAGGCAGCAGAGCCCTCTAAGGAAGAGGACAAGACTGCCTGGCATTTATTGCTGTGCAAACAGACTTACTGCAGAGGAGCTGAGTTGCAAACGCAACTTCCTATCCTTCACCCAAAGCTGCACTGGCTTAATGAACCCAGCTCAGTTTTGTTCCTCATTTAAAGTGCAGCAAACAGTGAACAGCTCTAGATGCCTTCTGAGGAGGCAAACCTCTCTCCTCCAAGACCTCCTCTCTATACCTGCCCCTGCTCATACCGGCTCCTCTAAATCACTTCATTAGCATCCTTCATTAACAGTTTGCTCTGTCCCATCCTTCCATCCCCACTGCTACGAGAGACCAAGGCATTTTCTTGAGGTTTCCCAGTGATAGGACCTGCAAGATAAAGTCATTTCCTCAAATTTTTAAGTGTTCCACAAAAGCCAGTTGTTAAAGGAAAGCAGAGATGTGAAGGTCTGCCAAGCAAACACCCTGTCCATGAACCAGCTACTCTTTGCAAATCCTGTTATACTTCAGAAATTAGCCATTTCCTATGAAGATCAGCCTTGCGATCCTCCTGTTTGCACTGGCCAATTAATTGGACCTTTTGTTCTTTCCATTTCTTGCTTGTAATTTATCTTGCACCTTCCCCCTCCTCTTTACATTCTGGTTATACTATTCCTGAACCAGGTACACTCACTCCCTGTCATCCTCACAACTTGTTTCAGACTTTTTATGTGGATAATTAAACCTCTTCCACATACTGCTCTACTGCATCTTCCGATGTCGTTTGGTCTCTCACGGGAGTCAAGAGTAGATGCTGCAAAAGATCTACAATAAATCTCTAATAAAAATCATTATTTGCATTGTTCACAGATATCCCTAGAAATGAGCTATCGTGCTGACACGCAAGGACATAAATCTAAATGGCTGCTGAATCAGCATGACTTGGTGAAAATGAGAAGAGGAGCCAATTTATGAACCACATTGGCACCAAGTAGTAAAAGAAAAAGGGAGCAACATGTATCATATGAACCCTGGGAAACTAAATGTGTAGTTCATCTAACTCTAGATTAAAATGACAGGAACAAAGCACCCTTGAACAAGGTAACAGCAGCTGGGCACCAAGCTACCAGAGGAAATCCAGTGAGTACTGCCAGCCAGGCTGCATCAGTCTTGAATGCTAAAACATATACTGAAAGCACTTGGAAATTAAGAGAACTGTGTTGGAGATAGTCTGCTTTAACCACAGATTAATCTGGGCTTTCTGGGCTTGTTGCAATGGACAGCAAACCCAGTTAATGACTCCTCGTAAATGCTCTTCCTCCTCGTAAATGCTGCCTGTGACATGGTCCCTCTCTGGGCTCTGAACCCTCCGAGCTGAGGTTGGGAGCACAAAATCATCTCCTACCTGATAATCCATCGGCCTCCCAGCACTTGGCTCCATTTTGATATCAGGCTTGGACCTTCAAAGGGGCAGAAGAAACCTTCAGTCAAACAACGGATGGACTTGCTGCAAACTGTGACAGAGCATTTCCCAGGGTTACTCCTCACAGTGCCTGCTCTCTTCGAATCTGAGGAATATAAACTCCAGGGGCTGTGAAACAACCCTGAACATTAGTGCTCTTTGTTCAGGTGTTTCTGAAAATGGTTGCACGGGGCAATGTGATTTCCAGCATATGCCAGCTCAGGGAACGCATGGCTCTGGGGTGCAGACGTATCTGTGAGTTTGCCATCACCTGGCTTGCACATGCTCACATCTGGCCCTCACCTCTTATTGGAGACATTGGTGGTTACGGCCGTGACGGAAGCCAAGGAGATTGTGTCTGGGTCCAGTCCACCTCCTAGTCTCATGGCTTTTCGGTCCAGGTCTTCTGCTTCCAAAACAGCAGGTTCATCTGCATAAAGGCACACAGACAAAAGAATGTCTCTTACTGTTTCCACTCTGTGAATAATTAAAGACTTGGAGAAAGGTAACCAATACATCCTATCAACCTCACTTGATAATACAAAGAACAATGGTCACCAGGTCAGGTCACAGACAACCTGGTTTAAAATGGATTAAAAAAGAAGTTTGCCTAGTGTGACACATTATTGCACCTGTGCAGCATGCCAGCACACAGTTTTATGAAGGCAATAAGCTTTGGAAAACTGAACTCTGACAAATGAACGATGCAGATTTCAAGAGTAAAAGAGCATTTGGACATGTGCTGCAGCTCTAACTGCCGGGATGGTGGTTGCAAAGCCCACCAACTGTCCAGCTTCAAGGTAGAGGGGTCTGCAAGAACAGGAGAAAGGAGTCATTTTCCAAGAAGAACCCAGGTCCCATGGGGCACAGAGGGATGTGGCTGAGTTGGCCACTAGTCTGCACTTATATTGAGAGAAGGTCCTCAGCTACTGCATTTCCTTGTGTACTAGCCACAGGCATGTAATGTTCACCCCTCCTGCCTTTGCTTCTGGTCAACAAATTGCCACAGCTTCAGAAGCAACATGCAAAGTAGTGATGGTTTCTTTCTTTGATGCAATGCTGAGGATGAGGAGAGGTGGGAAGCTGCTTTTGGGTCCCTGGTTTGTTTTGTTGGCGCAGGGGGGGATAGTACCAACACCACTCGTACAGCACAGACATCACTTTTGGGAAACAAGTTTGCCTTATGTCAAGTCTTAAGCACAAGATGAATGCCCTGGCACTGGGGAGAGCAGGGAGATTACCAAGGTTTCTGTATTATGCCTCTACAGTCTGGTGTCTCTACCTACACTGGTGTCTCAGGCCAAATTCCTCCTTTCCTGTCTTAAAAGCTGGCTGAAAAACAACGAAGATTTGCCCAGGAAGAATATCTAAAGCAACATGTTGTCTTCCTCCACAAAAAGACATCCCCCAATTTCTTTGTCACTGAAACATAATAATTTGATCCGAATGGAAACAACAACAAATTTCCGATCACTAACCTTCTGCATTCCCAGAAAGTGTCACATTTCAGCACTGTTGCAGGTATAGAGCCCTTGGAACAGACAACGCTGCAGCAACGGAGCCCTACATCTTGCTGTGCTGCTGCTACGCTATTCACGCAGGTCTCCATGCACCACAGAGAAGTGGTGAAAGGACTAAATCATGCTTTTTGCTGCTACATTTGCAAGTTATCCTTAAAATAAGGCAGAAGCTGCACACCTGACTTCCAGGTTTCACCATGATCTCACAAGGTCGGTGATATCTGGCAAAGCCTTCAGTGGGAGACTCTCTCCATCTGTCCCTGCTTCCCAGTTCCCCACGGAGACCCTCTCTCCAGCTCTCATCCTGTGCACCAAATGCTCCCTGTCTAGTTCGTGAGTTACTGACAGTGTTGGCGTGAGCCACTTATGGGGTCTCATCCCCATGGACCAGGGGCTTTCCTGGAAAAGCAGTACTGGATCAGGGAGAAACCTCCTCCCAGCACCTACCTTGCTTCCGATGATCATCCTTTGGTGGACGTGTCTTGCCAAGCTTCATGGCTGAAAAAACTCCTTTCCCGGCTCTGGAAGAAGATGTGGGAAAGAATCATTCATTGAACCCTGTATTTTTAGCGTTGCTGTCTGCAATGCAGGGGTGAGAACAGGAGGCTTCACAGAATCACAGAATAGTTGAGGTTGGAAGGGACCTCTGGAGATCATCTAGTCCAACCTCCCTGCTCAACCAGGGTCACCTACAGCAGGTTGCCCAGGACCACGTCCAGAGGGCTTTTGAATATCTCCAAGGATGGAGACTCCACAACCTCTCTGGGCAACCTGGTCCAGTGCTCAGTCACCCTCACAGTAAAGAAGTTTTTCCTCATGTTCAGACAGAATTTCCCGTGTTTCAGTTTGTGCCCATTGCCTCTTGTCCTACTGCTGGGCACCACTGTAAAGAGTCTGGCCCCATCCTCTTTACACCCTCCCTTCAGATACTTATACACGTTGATAAGATCCCCCCTCAGTCTTCTCTTCTCCAGGCTGAACAGGCTCAGCTCTCTCAGCCTTTCCCAAACTGTCCATTACAGCAAAATGATTTTTCCCCTTCCAATGCAGTTCTCACCAGTACCAGGTCAAGAGGGTTGGGACATCCCCAGGCAGAGGTCACAGACATCAGCTACTGTCTGGCCTGCATGGGACCTGTGCTTAGTTCCTCCATCACTTCTCTGGGCTGTGGCCAATTCAGTCAGAACAGTTTGGGCTAATTGGCTGATAAGATAATGGTTTGCTAATTGCTTGCTATTCGCTTCCTGAAAAATACTGAAGAATCACTGAGTTTCTTTGGGAAATAAAGCACAAGAGCAACTGGTATGGGTGATGGTGCCAGGAGGACTCCATAGGGAGGACACCAGTAGTGCTGGTCCCCCACCAGGACCCAAAATAGCAAGCTCCTTGCAAAGACACTGAGGTTATACTGGGTCCTGGTTAGCACCGGATGGGTCTGATGCTCCAATCAGCAAAACAGTGATGTGCACCCTTAAATCTGAGTGTTGTTTTGGGCCATGTGGAGCCAGGCTGGGATCAAGCACCTGGTACAAGGTGCTTGCACAGAAACCCATCCCGGCAAGACCAGCCCATCTCAGCCTCTTCCGGAGGGATGCACGTGGAAGCTGGTGCTCACCTCCCCCCTCCCCCCCCCCCCCCCCCCCCCCTTCCCTGGGCCATGACCCCTCGTTGTCAGCTGAGCCTCAGTCAATAAGTGCTGCGGGAGCCTCTGACATTTCCTCAAGGACAGTTTTACTGCAAAAGATGCATCAGGAAATGGGAAATGGGAAACAGCTTCCACAAGATGAGCCTCAGCTCTAGCTGGCTTTGGAGAGCAGAGTCCAGAGGGTAACAGGGTCCCTCCACAGCATGAAATTTCAGGTGCTGTCCTCACGCCTGCACCCCAGCCACATCTCTCCACTGCTCATCTCCGCCCCAATAAAAAAATCTGGCACTGCCTCCTTCCTTTACGACTGGCCTCACAGATACTATTTCAGAGGACTGGAGCCCTGAGGAGGAAAATATCTAGGAAATAGATGAGTTTGGAGAAAAAGAAGACAGAGGACTTCAGCAGCGTAATTTCCAAGCGCCAAGGAGAAGGGAAGAAGCAAGAGAAGGAGCAAGAAGGGAGTAGCCCGTGGACCCTGCAGAGCTGCTTAGAGCTGCCGCGGAGGAGAATGCAGCCCTGCAGAGGCAGATGCCCAGGTAACCCGTCCCAGCGGCTCCCGCTCCTTCCCCCAGCCCCTTTCCAAGCTCCATCTGTCGCTTTTTCCGATCCAGGTGAGCACTGACATGGCCCTTCCCAGCTCCCAGCCCTCCGGGTACTACCTTCACCAGCTGGCAGTCCAGGACCCGGCTTTCCCCAGGAGACACTGGAAGAGCTCGGTCGAGACAGGAGAGCCACCAGCGGCACGTCTAAGGTGGGGCGGCCATCCCGGCACGGCCCACGTCCACGGGGAAGAGGCGACCCACGGGCAGGTCGAGGCCAAAGAGGGACAGGGACCCCGGCCAAGTATCCTCTCCACGTACAGCAGGGTCTTTGCAGCGTTAAACAGAGGTTGTGCCAACCCCTCCCCTCCCCTTTGCCCCCCTCCACCACTCTGGCAAGGCTAAAACTAAGAGGGAAGCGGCTGTAGCAACCCAGAGAGCGCCGATGGGAAGCCAGAGCTGGCTGAGAGCTGACACCGTCCCTGCATGAATATTACATGAGGGACCGAGAACCTGAGATGCCAACACAGGCACTGAGAGCCTCCTCCTTTGCAAAAACCTAAGTTTAGCCTGAAAAATCGAGCCCCCAGGGAGGAGGCTTCCAGAGGACTGTCTGCCCTGTCCCCCTCCAAAACACTCAAATCTGCTCAATTGCAACTGAATTTGACAGAAGGGTTGAGACCAGGTTCCCACAAGTTTGGGGGTGAAGGACAGAGCACCTTGACTGCGTTCCCTGCCAAGCAAGAGTAACCCTGTATTAGACACCAGAGTAGCCACCCAGCCTTCCATAGTGCTCTTCCTTTGGGATTCTCTGGTGTCTAATATGTAGTTGAGCAGATGAATCATCTTCAATGGGTGGTGAAGTGCACATCCACTGTTTTGTTTGATCCTCACAGAAGCACCTAGTTTTGCTCTTTAGGGTTTCACCCACATGGATCTCCACAGCGTGAGCAGGGAGAGACGGATGGATTTTGAGGCACGTGCGTGCACAGGGAGGGGGAAGCAGGCTCTCTACCAGCCTGCTTCTAGTTAAAGATCTAGTTGCAGGTTACCAGTTAATTATTCATGGTTAAATAGGACATTGTAATCATTGCTTTTTACTGGGGAGTTGAGGGCAGGGAAAGGGAACAAGGTTTTCATGGCTCTTTTTTCTTTTTTCAGGAATCGTGCCCATCAGAGGGGTTCAGTGGACCCTGTCTCCATTATAACGATCCCTGACAAGTCCAGCAGCCAAATCCTACATCGTACAAATAGATAAGGCCTCTTCATCCCCCTCACCTGGCAGCCCTTGCCAGAGGAGATATCAGCAACCCTCGCACTCACTTTGTATCTCCCCCTTCCCCACACAACCAAACTGGAGAGAGGAGCCAGACCATGGCAGCAAGGACCAGGCTGTGTGACAGAAACATCAGCCGTGACCCAGTGGTTCCTGCAATTGCTCATTCCTTGAAGACTTTTCTCTCCCCACCTCATCATCTCTGTCTTCTCTGTTTACACTGTCTAGCCAGGAGGGTCTGTCTGTTCATACACGATCAACACAATAAGATACTGCCCCAAAACGGTCTTTAAGCAGCAGTGTAACAAACATGACCCAGCAGAGACCACACTGATTGGAAAGTGCTGGCTATAGGGATCAGACCTGGACAGCAGGCTATTAGCATGCACTCACTGGAGGCTCAAGGTTAAATTTTCAGCAGATTTGCTAAGTCAAACAGCTGGAGGTTGTCTTTTACATTTGGCTTTTGCTGGAGATAAAAATTCCCTGCAGGCTCTGAGTTTTCAGGCCAAACCTCCAAGAGACCCAAGCTCCCGCAGGCCTGACACGCTCAGCTTTAGAGAAGGGGAGAACACACCATGTACTGGATCAGCCACGACGCATGCTGGAAAAGTTGGAAACAAGGAGGAGGAGAAGGAGCACGGAGAGCAAACCTACTTGTGCTCCTTTGTCTTCTCTTTGCCTTTGCTGGAGCCGGTGGCCATGCGTCAAGGGAACAAAAGGCAAACAAGCTTCAGTGCACTGCAATCATACCGTGAAACCAGAACAGACTGTTCTTCCCTTTGCAGCTTTCCTCACTGGTGCTCCCAGTACCCCATTCCCGGGCTGTGCTTATGGATCACTTCTTGAGCAGGGCTGACCCCTAAATGCCTGCACCTGTAACTTAGATCTCTGCATGGTCCTTTGCCAGGCTAGAGGGGCTTAGGGGGACCATGACTCTGTGCAACTAGGAGTTGGAGGTGGTGCGCACTCAGCAGATGTGTGCATAGGGTCAGTAAAGCAGATGTGCATGTGCATGCACAAATGTGAAAGGATGTGTGCATATGTTCAGGCTGTTGCAGGGGCAGAAGACAACATTTCTTCTCCTTTTTGGTTGGGGGAAAGGGGGAACCATCTTGCTCATCCTCCCACAAAAGTCAGCTTCATATCTTCCCTCCAGAGAGGGATCAGTTGGATGAAATGGGCTGGATCTGAGGGGTCCCATCTCTGCCCAATCTGACACTGTGTCCTCCTGCCCTGACATCACACAGGTAACATTGCCTCTTCACCTCCCTGCTTTGGTTTGCAAACCTCTGTTTGGTCTCTGCCTTCTGGCTTTTACTCCCTTTCTGTTGTCCTTTTCTCAGGGCTTCTACATTTTTCTTTTCTGATCCTACCTCCCTGTTTTTTCTCCCCCATCATGCTTTCTTCCCCTAGCCAATCTCTCCCACCCAGGGTCCTCCTGTAGTCCAACAGCCCCTCTGAGCAGTAGCAAAGCACCCTCTACCCTGCTCCTCCACACCAAAAAAAGCTCTTGCCAGTTCCCCAACCATTGCCTGCCTGACTGGGAGCAGAAGGGCTTATGCATCAGCAAAGTGGGGAGGAGAAAGCAATTAACCAGTTCTAGAAGGTAATCAAGAGGGCTGGTTTTAATTACAGCTTGTTACTCTGCTCCCAGAAGCTGGAAGGGGAGCAGCTTGTGGGGATGATCAGAAAATTGCACCGGACTGTAGCTGTGCCCTCACCAGCGATCGAAGGGGGTCCTTGAATGAACCCCAGATTTGCAAGGATTGGTGGGGATTTGCACTGGAGACAGGTCACTTCCCTTTACTACACATTTCAGACTCATCCAGGGTAATTCAGGGTAAGAGACACCTTGTACAGAAGCTGTGCCCTGCTTTCCTCCTTTGCACTGCTGTGGCTCATTGCAAGGAGGGATTTCATGCCACGGCCATGGGACGGACACGGAGCAGGAGGGTGGCTTCAGAGCCATGACCTCTGTCTGTCTGTGCACTGAGCTGCTTGAAAGCCACCCAGAAAACCCAAAACTGGATAGTTTGTTAGGATAGATGAGTCTGGAAGACCAGCTCCAGCACAAGGGAGGGGGCAAGACCCACAGCTTGAGGGGAGGGGAGCTTTGGTGAAAAGTGGGACCTTCTCGTTCAGCCCAACATGGACAGGAATCAGCTTAGAGCCTGGGCTGGAAAATGGCCAAGGAAATCCGACCACAAGCTGCCTCTAAAAGGGGCATTCCTGCACTCTCCCTGCACCAACACCTGTTCTGAGAGCAAACTGGCAGAAACTTATTCTCTTTGATTTTACAGAAGTTTCAGTGCCAGCGGCTCAGCTGGTTCATCTGCATTGTAAAAACTGCCCTAGTGCCCCTGCTCGGGAGCAGGGAGAGGATTTCAATCACTCCGTGCTTTCTCCCACAGCTCGTGGATGTGGTCTGAGCTCCCTGAAAAGCCATGGCTCACCGCTAACTCACCCCTGCCCAGTGCCACCTCCCTCGCACTGCTGGTCCCAGCCTCACCTCACTGAATATTTAGGTTTTACTTTCTTAAAGCCTCAACTCCTGGACCTCATCTTCCCTCTCTCTCAAAAAAAAAAAAAAAAAAAAGAAAGAAAAAAAGTGGGTGGACTATTCGAGTTTTCTGCATTATGGAGAAAAGCAGAAGGAAACAACGGAGACATTATAAATTAGCAGAAGATCAATTGCAAAAGAAAGACCAGCAAATCACATGCCTGGTAAAGCAAGCATTTAGTTTTGGAGATGCTTTTGGACTATGGGAGCTGGACAATGCCGGCAGGATCAGGAACTGGTGAGCTGGCTGCCCGTGATGCCGATGATGTGGCCTATTGCTCCCCAGCGTCTGCCTATCTGTTTGTGCCCAGTGCTCACGCTTATTTGAAAACCTATCACAGAAGCTCCCCAAAATGATCGCTTATGGTCCAGACTTCATCAAACTGTTCCTGCTCCTATGTGGCTGCCTCAGCTGCGTCTGAACATGGAGCACCTTGGCATTGCCATAGGGACAAGCAGCTGCATCTCCCCAAGTGACCAACCAGTGCAGGACCCTTCCCTGCCACTGCCTGGCTGGGACACTTTCCTCCCCAAGCAGGGAACTGCCATGGGGATGGCTCTGCCCAGGGATGGGATGGGGCCGGGCACTTTTCTGAGCCCCCACCATGCCAGGCCCAGGGGCTGCATCCCAGGGTGGGTGGGAAAGGGACAGTACCTGAGCCTGCACCCTTGCCCAGTTCATTTTATTGGTCTCAATGTGGCCAGCATGTCCCTGGACGGAGGATGCAAGAACATATCCCTGGCTGCCCTCTCGCTCTGCGCCTCTGCCTTCTCCCACAATTCTCTCCTCTCCTCGTTCTCCCACACGGCAATGAGGGATGCTGCTGGCCCAGCCTGTCTGGACACTCGGATAATTAGTGCCTGGGTGAATTAACTGATGGCCCCCGAGGGGGACATCTCAAAGCCTCCCCAGCTGTGCTTGCTGTGGTGTGCCACCGGGGTTGGGTACATCCCCTCCACTGGGAACCACAGTCTGACCTAACTTGGTGGTGTCTGAAAAGGGCACTGATTTCCCATTAGGGGCATCACCAGTGAATTCCCATTTTACGTCTTCAGGCAGCTTGCTCTTAAGCATTTTCATTAGCACAGAGCAGCCTGTGGTCCTGTCCTGGAGCTGATCTAAGTGGGTCAACATACACTGAGTTGCAAATACTCTTGCAAAACAAAGCCACTTGGACACAAAACGGCATCTTGTACTAGGGCCAGGGAAGCGGCCCAGTAGATCTGGGCATGAAATATGCATCAAATTCCCTTGTCTCAGTAGCTCGTACTGATATATGTGTGTGTGTATATGTGTGTATGTATATACATATATATATATATAATGTGTAAGATATATGTATAGCCACATATTGGCATGTGGACTGGTCAGTCAAACATTGTTGACAAGTAGACCATAGAAAGACGACCACAGAATTAATGTATATACATACCCCCACATACTTTGAAGGAGGGAAAATGAAACATATGTATATATGCCATACATACACACATGTTAAGAAGTCTGCACTGTCTCAGGAATGAGAGGATGTAAAGCCGGCTAGTGGGACTACCTTTGGCTTTTAATGCTCTTGGAGATAAAGCTCCCCTGAATTATTGGTGCATGCTAGTTGTGTCCATTTGGGCTGCACTGGAAAAAACTGCTACCTATGTAATAAATCCTTTCCCAAGGGGAATGACCTGGAGGCAGGCAGGTGCTACCAGCCTCTTTACTAATGAACTGCCAGCCAGACTGGTCAGATTATGGAGTACTCAGGTGCTTCACAGAAGCTTTTCCTTCCCAATTTCAGCAAAAGCTTGTGCAAATCATTGCCCTTTTCAGCTTATTTGGCACAGATCTGTGTTGCTGTCGTAGGGAATTTTGGTCAGAAGCCTGCTCTAAACTCTTACAATACAGCATCACCATATAAGATCCCACAATATTCTTATTTTCACTTCCTCTCTTTCAACTGGAAAGAAACAGGTTCCAAGCCCCTCAGCAAGGGATGAGGAGAGGCAGGGTTGAGAACTGCAGCAACACTGCTACTAATGGCTAGAGGCTGAAACTGGAAAGGGAGCAAGGGACCAAACTGTCAGGGAGCAGAGGAGGAGGGAGGATACCTGAATGGTAACGTGAGGTGTCTTTTCTCTTTTCCCTTAGCCTTAGCTCTGCAATCACAAAGAGCAATTGATTCAGATGTGATTCGGTCTCCTGCAATGCCAAAGACCCTTGCCCACCTTCTCCTCTCAAACCCCAAACAGCAACATGCATCAAGCAACCAACGAAGCCCAATTCGAAAGCGTGCCGGGGTGAAACCTCACTGCAGCAAGACTTGTTCACCCACCGGCATCCAGGGAACTGGGCACATAGATGGGAGTAACTGGTGATGCTGGAATGAGCAGGGAGGAGAGAGAGAGAGAGCAAACAAGGCAGACAGACAAAGAGCATTGCTTCAGGATGGATGGAAAGATAGGACGGCACCGGGATGGCTCTTTGGCTGGTGCTATGCATAGATGGATGGACAGAGAGACTCACACAGGAACGGATAGATGGATGGATGGATGGATGTATAGACTAGTATTGGGATGAAGTGACAGACAGACCTCTACTGGGGTGGATAGATGGATGGAAAGAATTACACTGGAGTAGATGGATGGAAAGAATTGCAATGAGATGGATGGATAGATAAATGGATGGATGGAGAAAATGGCATCAGGATGACTGACTGGCAGCTGGTGAGAACTGCACTGGGATGGCTGGGTGGACAGCTAGGCAGACGGACAAATATTATTATCCAAGCTCTTTTGGAAGTACCATGAGTTAAAAGAAATGCATCCTTGATGGACATATGGGAGAACAGACTGAATGCAAAGAAGTCCTGACCATCGGGAGGAGGGGTGGGGGTGAGCACAAGGAAGCTCTGCCCCCCCATTGAGAAGACAGCAGGAAGCACTTAGGATCTTTCTTACGGTCCAGATGCCATGCAGGGATTGACACACCAACATGCATGTCACACACATGCACACACCATGCCAAAAGAGCCTGAGCTAAGGAGGAATGTCACGCCTGGTACCTGGGATCTTCAGGGTCATCGCTGTTTGGAGGAGACACAGCCAGGAGTGTGAACGTGAGAAAGAATGAAAAACACAAACACCCCTAGACAGAACTCATCCAAACTGCCCCGGGGATGGTCTTGCTCTGGGCTAACCCCTGCCCCTGCCCAGGAATGGGTTGGGGCTGGGAGCATTGGCCTGGGCTCATTCATGCTGGGCAAACTTACATGCACAGGTGTAATCTTATTCATGGTGTCTTTGAGAGACCACTAGCTTTACAGAGAGGCCTTATCAAGAAGCATGAGTGTATTATCTGGAGTATGGCTGCAAAGGGATCACAGGACCTGCCTCTCCTTCACAACACAACACTGCAGCAGGTTTTGCAATTGTGGCTTGGTCTGTAGAGAGCTCCTGGAGCACAGAGCTCATCTCCTGCTACCGTAGACTTCTTCCTCCTTTGCAGTCTTCAGCTCCAACTTCAAAGCACTCAGGTGCCCCACACTTTTCCAAAGACTCAGTGCTATGATGCTGGTGCCTGAAGCGCTGGCTTCACACCTGACTGTTGTCCCCAGCCAAGGCAGCAGCCGGGCCAGCTCCTCCCAGGTCCTCACTCCTTGCCCTATTCTCTTGGCCTGAGAGCCGGCTCAGTGGTGGAATCTCCTAGGCACTGAACATGCTTCACATCCTATGTTGAGCAGCCAACTGGGAGGAAGCTTTGGGGTTTAAACCAGATTGACCTGCATCCCAAATCTTGGGCCTATTTATACCTGGACAGCCACATACTTATGGTACACAGGGAAACTGGGATGGGCTTGGATGACAGCAAACTCCCATAAAAATCAGGATCTCACCAGTCATGACATTTTGGTACCTTGCTACTGACTTGTATCCGTCGTTAAACTTAATCCTGAGTTAGGTGCAGAAAAGAGAGGAAAACAAAACAAAACAAAACACGGTATCAGGCTTATTGAAGCAAGCCACCAACAGCAAGGGAAACATTGACCCAGTTAATGCAGACACACTCCTCGCAAGCCAGTCTGTAAAGCTACCCTTTCTCAGGAGAGGTGGCTGAATTGCCACAGCCACAATTCCCAGCCACCGGGTGTTTTTGTTGCTCGCTGTAACAGGGCTCGTAAATTGTGGCATGGGGTTTGCTTCAAAGCGGGGCCTGGCAGTGGTGACGCCTGACTTCCTACTAGGAGAAAGGCTTCGACTGTGTGCACCTGACCTAGGGTACTCTGCTTAGGCTGTCTCCAGGAAAAACCCAGTTGGTGGTGGGATCTGAACTTCTGACACAGGACATGAGCTGTCACCACTCCGGCAGCAGACAGGATCAGCTGGTTTGGTTCAAACAGCACATGAAAGTGGCTGAGTGATAGCAACTGAGCAACTGAATAGAGCGACGTTATCTGTTGCTCCAGCTAGATCTGGGAGATCTCCTATGCTGGACCAGTTTGGAGTCAACCTAAATCACAGGTGCTAACAGCCACATGCTAATACATCAATCTGCTGCTGGAGGCTCTACCTTGGGACTCAAAACCACACCCAGTTCATTGCTTTGAACAGCTTGTTGTGCCCTTTTCCTGCCCTTTCAGGATGCATTTTTCCTACCAATTTAATGGTACATTGGACAGTTGCAAAAACAATAGGGGAAACTTGACAGGGACTGATAGCTTTTGGGAGATCATTTGGCTCTCTTGCTTGCTCAGGCTGAAAATGACCCCAGACCTGCCTGATTCAGATTCACCCTTTTGGATGTCTCCGTTGCTCAGCCCTCAGTCCAGGGCTTAGCTGCACACACTGACTGTACTGACGGAGGCATGGGTCTGGTGTGTGACATTCCTGAGACGTGGACCCAAATGTGACATCTGAGTTAGCAATTTTAGACCCTGCTTACCTATTTGGACACTTAGGAACCTGTTTACACTGGTCTTCCATGACATCCAAGGATGGAGACACACAAATCCCAAGGCTGAGTCAGATCCTACATGGGTAAATGACCCTTGGGAGGTTCCTCCCTTTCCTTTGACTATAGGGGCAACCTAGGAATATTGGGGTGATAGTAAGACCCTTGGTGAGCTTCCTAGGGCCAGGTAGGATGGTGATAATTTCCACCTCTGTATAGCCACAGCAGCTCCTTTTGCATGCATTTTCATCAGAAAATTCAGTGCTGGTGCCTGGCAATGACCTCAGCTTCGGAGCAAGTGACCTATGGGTATATTTAGTGGCAGGTGGAGGGTTCAACCCAGCCCAACACATACAGGATCCATTGCGCGCACACAAGAAAAGGCACCATCAATAATTCACAGTGACCAGATTGTTTTCGGCTGCAGAGCTCTGTCCTGCCCATGAATATTTCAAGGTCAACAGCTATCAGGTGATGTTTCCTGGGATCTCAGTTTCGAGGTGGTAGGGTGCTGTGACGTGCACAGCCCCATCCCACCGAACTTTGGGCAGGCCGGGGGGCACCCTCTCCCTTAATCACCTCTGGAAGTGCCTGTCTCTCTGCACCAGCCACAGAGGGAATCTGAGGATACTTCCATATTAATAAATAAAATGGACCAGGGCTCATTCTCTGGCCACAGGGCTGACTGGTCCAGCACAGCTTGTGTCCATTAAGTCTCTCTCCTCCACAAACTGTATCCATACTACCTGTCGGGGATACTCCCTGGCCGGTGCTATCATAAACCATCCCAGACGTATTCTGAGAGGATCCTGTCTGGCCTGACCCAAAACCATACCATGGACCATGCTAAGTACTTAACAGATGGGAGAGTGCTACTGCCCATGCCCTGGCCCTGCTTTGCTTGGTAGTACAGAGGCTGCCTAGGGTGAGCGGGCTCCTAACTTATGAGCCTTGAGGAAATGCCTAAAACTAGATCAGATGGATCTGGACCTCCAAATTCTGACATTTAGGCCTGGATTTTAGAAAGTGCTCTTGAGAGAGCAAGACTTTGAATGTCTCAGCATGGCAGAGCATCAAGGTCACCATCTGAGCAGGGCTGGTGTGGGTATTTACCTAGTGTTCTGCTCTTCTTCTGCATCGTCTCCAAGGCTAGGGCATTTTCAGAGAGAGAGGGGGAAAAAAAAACCACTATGACATGAATTTACAGGGCTCTTCCATTGCCTCAGCATGTCAAAAACAGGACGCTTTGCTTCAGTGCAAAAATAACTTCAGAACACACCAGCACAGCAAACCACTCCATGCATGTCTGAAATCTCACAACCACCACGCTCCTCCACTGAGACCTTCTTATGATTCCCAGCATTTCAAATCAGGGACAGAGGAGTCCTCAGGACCTGACCCTATGTCTGCCACTAATGCCACTCTCTCCTGCACTTGCAGGGTGCATGCGTGAGGCAGTCCGGCTTTTCTTTGGCTATTTGGCTGATCAAGCTCCATGTTAGGGTGGTAGTGAACTGGTTTCCTACACCCTGACCTCCTTCCCCGCATATCAGCTGTGCCATGAGTGGGCTTGGGTTTTGTGGGTTCCCCTGTAGTGAAGTTTGACAGTTTAGTGGTAATATTATAAATTGCATAAGATTTTTCTGGAAGGATCAGGAAGTCAATACAGCAGCAAAGGAGGGATAGCTATGGAGCAGCAGGGTTTCCCCTCTGCTTGGGGTGGATTTGCTCAAAGAAAAAAAGCTGCCTAGGCTGGAAGTGGCTGTGTCAGACTGGCTGGAAGGAGATAAGACAACTCGCCTGTCCTGCACTCTGTGAAGAGCATTAGGCATTACGATGGTGCATGGCTCTATCCCAGTGCTTGAACTACTCTTGCTCCTGGAGCTACCTCAAAGCATGACAGGTCCCTCCCCAACAGAAACATAAAGCCAGTAAATACAGACATTACCACAGCTTGCAAACTCAGGCTCCATCCTGCACACACCTGGGAAGCACCATCAAGGGTATCTGGCACCGATATAAGGGGTTTGAGAACTGAGCTCTGATGGTTTTAGTAGCACTGGTCAAAGATATTTCTGCTCCCAGCTCTGCTGCAGAAGCCACTTCGCCTCAGAGCAGACTCTGACGATGTTAGAAAACAGGGAAACGCTCCTGCCCTCCCTTGCAAAGCACATTGCAATCTGCAAGTGGAAAGCTGTAAGATCACACAGACGCTTCTGTCTGTGGGACTGCAGACACACCACGACACAGGAGGATAAAACACATAAGCAGGCAGCCTGCAAACAAGGGGAGAACTCAAGGCTGCCTGGTGTCAGATCAGGGCACATCCTCTGGGATATAAACCAACACTGGCCAAGGGGGATGCCCTAAACAGGTATAAGGCCAAGGAGAGCATGCTGTGATACTCCCTGTGCCAGGTTTAACCTTCTCAGCATCCTGGTGGGGAATTCAAGAGCTTAACTGCAGTTGTGAGGAGAGAGGAGAAAAAAAAGAAAGAAAAAAAGAGAAAAAAAGGAAAAAAAAAGAAGTCTTTGTGTTTGCCACCTCATTGATTTCATCTGATAACCCTAATTCTTATATTGGTGGCCAGCTATTCCCTGTTCATCCTCTCCAGGTTACTCAGCAGCACAGAGACCTTCATTACACCCCTTCAATTTTTCCTCTTTCCAGGCTGTAGCATCCAAAGCTGTGTAGTCAGTCCTCAGTCAGAAACAGCTCCTGCCTCTGAGCCTCCTTGCCATCCTCCTTGGTGCCTTTTCCAGTCCCACTTCATCCTCTCTGAGGAGCAGAGACAGAACCACACACTGCAGTTAAGCAGCAGTTGAACCATGGGTTTAGTACCAGAACAAGGTCTCTGTTTACTTTCTCCTCCTTTCCTAGCAATTCCCACTATGCAGCTTGCTTTCTCAGCTGCTCCTGAGTGCGGAGCTGCTATTTGCAGAGACCACATCACTTCTGCAGGGTAAGAGCCATGTCAAGGTCCAGAATGGTATGCATGGAGTCAGGACTTCTTCTCCCCAAACCACATCACTTTAAAGTACTCTGACCATCTTGCTGGAGGCTTTTTCAGCTGGTGCTGTAATTGCATCCCTCCTCCTCGTTTATATCAGATGAGTTTTACTTGTCTCTTCTCCAGCTGGCTGTCAGCTCACCCAGCCACGCAAAAAGCATGTAGAAACACCAAGGCAGCCATGTGGGACCAGACTAGCAGTCAAAACTGAAAGCGGTGAGGTCAGTAGAGATTTACCGCTGGATTTCAGCTTTGGTAGGGCTTTGACCATACAGTCAGCTCTCCTTTATCTAGCAAGCGGGAAATGCCAGTAGCAGCAAACCCTGGTCATCCGAGTGGTGGGACCTTGTTGCAGAGACATTCACTTGGCCCTAAAGAGCTGGATCAAATAAAGCTTGCAGACCCTTTGCTGAGTGCAAAGGGATCTGGTTCCCCTGGTAGTGGTGGCACGGGGTGAAACCCTGGAGCACATCTCCCCGAAAGCCTGGATCAAGATTTGCAGGCTGCTTTGCACCACTCTGCTCCATGGGAAGGCGGCAGGGCTGGCCCAGCGCCGTGCCTGGCTCTGCAAGCAGTGTAGCCGTGGTTGGATAGGGCTGCACCTCTGCTAGCAAACCTGCCAGAGCTCCATGGTCTCCAGGCTGAACCAGCTCAGGTAGGTCTATGTCGGAGACCCAGTGGACTGGCCAGGGGAAAATGGAGAGCACTGGCTCTCAAGGCAGGGAGGGGGGTGAAAGAAAGGCAGAGCAAGGAAGGAACGTCTCTGAGATCACAGGCAAGGCCGTTTGCAAAGCTGGAGGTTAAACCAGGTCCCCACATCTCCACGGCTGTGAGCTGGCTTGGTCTATAATCTCTTACCCTGCTCTGGTGAAATTCAGGGGACAGAAAGGGGATTTCCACCCCCAGTGACAGCCTAAGGACATCGTAGCTGATGCTGCCATTTCAAGGCTGCAGAACTGCCCACTGTCAGGGCATAGATTACAGATGCTGAAGGGCCAGCCCTTGGAGAGATGGAAAAGGGCCAAGTTTCCTTAGCTCCCCTTCTCTCTGTCCTTTTCCTCCCTGCTTACTCTCAGTCTGCTCCTGAGACCAGGTCCAGCTGCCCTGAAGCAAATCACCCATCTTCTCAGCAGGTATGAGAGTCTACGTGGCTCCCTCGGGCTGGAGCAAGGAGATCCCAGGGGCATGCTCCAGTCTGGGATCCACCTGATCCCCAGGGAAGGGAACTGAGGCATGAGGGTGAGGACGGCCAGGAGACGGCCTAGCAGAAACTGTTCCCAGCCACACTGATGTCAGTTTTTGAAATGCAGATTTGACAACACCAAAATATATATATTTTTTTCTTTTCTATTGTTTTTGGTGCAATTTTGTCTTGGCTCTGGGATCTGTCAATGGTGGAAGTGAAATGACATTTTGAAGGAGCCAGGACAATTTTGTTCATATTAACAGAAAAAATTTAAAACAAAGTGACTCCTTTTTCTTGATGCAAAAGGATGGTTCCCATCAAAGTGCCTTTTGATTCCTTTTAAAAGCTTGAATGTGAAGCAACATCTTTTCCTTCCTTCCTTCCTTCTTTCCTTCCTTCCTTCCTTCTTTCTTTCTTTCTTTCTTTCTTTCTTTCTTTTTCTTTCTTTCTTTCTTTCTTTCTTTCTTTCTTTCTTTCTTTTTCTTTCTTTCTTTCTTTCTTTCTTTCTTTCTTTCTTTCTTTCTTTCCGATTCATAGTAAAAGACCAAGACAGGTTTGCTACAGACTGAGCCAAGCACAGCTCTGCACAATGCCTCAGACTTTTTTTGTGCCCCCCCATGTAAAGAATCCTTCTGGCACCCAGGGAGCACCATGGAAGATACGGTCAGTTGTCAAATGCTGTCGACACCTTTGGAGCTGCTGCAATCTGCCTGGAGAAGGACCCTTGGGTGGCTTTGCACTACTCCAAGGCATCCTCCCAGGGTTGGGATGGGGTAGTGTTTTCCTGCATCTTCCCCTTCCTGCTGCAAGCTTGCATGGATGCATCCAGCCCTGTTATCCATGAAAAATCTGCCTCCTGTAGTTATGTTTTCTCAGCTGCTGCAATCTCCCTCTCTCTAGCTTTCTCCTCACATCCTCAGTAATCCTTTACTCCATCTCTCCCAGTGCTCTACCCCCAAGGTCAGGTGGGGAAACCCTCCCCTCCCATCCAGAGACCATCCAAACTGCCCTGGAGACGGCCCTGCCCCAGTGTCCCAGGGTGGATGATCAAGGTCCAGCTCCCATCTCTGGCCCCATTATATAGACAGAGCCCTTGGCTCCAGCAAGGCCGACGGAGAGCCCTAAATTGACTTTAAATTAGCCCATCAGCTCATCTGCTTCACTGAGGGGCAAATGCAGGGCACTGGGAGTCTTTGCACACTTTTGCACGCTGGCACAGGCTCCCTGCATGGCCACGCGGGGCAGGAACAGCTGGAGAACATACCCAGAGAGATGAAGGCTTATAACTTCTGTACAAGAGCTCAGTCTGCATTTATCTGTCTTGCGAGCATCAGCTGCAACCGGTAACCTCCTTGGGCTGCCCACGCACCCCCTGGACCTGGGGACCTCGTGACTTCTAAGCCACCAGGCAGAGGTGACCCTGGCTAGTAACCTAGCCAGAGCTTCACGTCTGCTCACACGCAGGTTTGAGCTTCTACACAAAACTGCAAAGTCTTAATCCAAGCTATGGCTCAAGAGAAAAGCTGGTGTTAGGTTTTAGCAGCCTTTCCCTCCCTTTACTCCTTGGGAGCCAGCTCCTCTGGTGCGTGTGTGATCCCACTGTGAAGTGGACCAGGGGAGCGATCCAGTTTTGGAAAACAAATGATAAAAGTCCAAAGTCATTATTTATTTATTGCTGGACTATTTTTCCAAGTGGATCTGTCCCCAATCCGTCCCTTGCCTTGGCCACACAAGCAGGTGTGTCGGCAGCACAGGGGTGATCGAAGCGCTGCATGCATCAGAGCAAGGAGAGCAAGTTTCACCTCTGAACACTTTGCAGTGTCAAACCATTAACCCCTTTGCAGCAGGGCCATTCCTTAACACCTGCCCAGCAGGGCCAAGGGATTTGCAAACCTTTTTTAGTGAAACACTGAATTTTGACTGTGGTTATATTTTTTGCTGGTTTTTGCTATCCCAGGCCCCTTGCCTTAGCTGTGCTGTCATTTGGACTGTTTGTTTTTCCCCTGTATCAGCTGTGCCTCCCCCCATCTCATTCTCTCACCCAAGATTTTTTCCAAAAAACTAGACCGTGCACCTCATGTGAACGTTTTCTAAGAACTGCCATGGTCTCTCAATGCTCGATGAACTGAAATCATTGCTCCAGGCATGGAGAAGTTACAAGAGCAAATATGGTATTTCCCTCTGAGGTGTGTGTCTTTGGCAGCACAGAGACTGAGGCTGGCTGCAATTAATTCTGATATAACCCCTTCTGCCAGCACAGGTTTCCAACGTGCAACTCGCCAGTACTGCTGGCACTTCTCTAAGGCAAGATTGCAAGCGACTGGCTGAGAAGCTTCTGGCAAGCACAGCACTAGTTATATATTCCTTGCTGCTGATGCTGCTTTTCCCATTTCAAGGTCTGTTTGTTTCCCCCTTTCCACCTCCCCTTAGGAAAGAAAACAAACTGAATAAGGAAATAATGTCCCTAATGAGCCAGGGGAAGAGGTAAACAGCTTTGTAATGGAGATGACACTAATAGAAAGCCTGTGGAAATCAAGGGAAATCCTTCCATTGCCTTCGGTCAGATTCAAAGCCTCTCTCCAGGAGGACACAGGTGATGGAAACAGGCTATGGAGACAGAATTTCTCTCCTCCCACCCCTGCAAGGTGCCTCACTTTCCAGGGACTCTCCTCTTGGCTGTCCTGTGCCACAAGGAAGGGGAGCTCGTCCTGAACTGGCTCACCCAACCCGTAATGGCAAAGTGGGAGCTGACCCTGGATTTGAACTTAACGCTCTGGTTTCCTTCGTTTTGCCATGTCCAAAGGCAGAGGCTGGTATGCCACAACCCAGCCCAGCAAGGCTGCCCGCTCCGGTCCCCGGAGCTGAGCAGTGCTGAGTCCTGCCCCTGGACCACAGGAGTGGACAGCGTTGCACAGGGAGACCCTGTCCAAAGCAAGGAGCGATGGCTCACACAGTGACAGGTAGCTCTCAGAAGCACCAGGTTGGCCCCTGGATTTTACCTGAATTTTTCTTTGCTGCTCTGACACATGGTAGGAAAAAAATTCACAGCACTGCACTGCAAAAAAAAGCCACTGCAAACAGAACCAAATCCTCATGCATATCACAGGAAGGGAAGGACACTGTCTATGTGTGCAGACATGGATTATGGCAGAGGGAGAAATAGCTGTGGAAATGGAGACACTTTCCCCAGGAAAGCCAGGAACAACCTGGGGTAAGACTTTAAAGGAGGGCCATCCAGCCTTGCAAGAGCTACGAGCTGGACTGATGCATCTGAGCTTCCTCAGGAGACCAGTGGAAGAGAAACCCATTTAACGAATTTCCGAAGGCACATGATCAGATGGAGTGACCACTTTGACAGCCTTGCGTGACAACTTACTTTGCGGCCAGGGCTGATGCTGACAGCCCCGGAGAGCAGGAAAAACCCCAGCAAGGCCTTGAGAGACCTCCCACAGGCACCCGGCCCTTGGCCTTGCCATCAGTGAACCTGGGGAGGCTGGAAGGCAGCGGTGAGTTTGGGCTCACCCCAGCCCTTAGCTCATGGCCTGCCCCTCCGATCTCCAACACCCCAGGGGTCCCTGGTCACGATCCCCCCATAGCCACGTTGTGATATCAAAGGGCTCTTCACCACGCACTGGGCACAGCTGACCTCTGAATCTGGGAACAACTGAGCCTGATGGGTGGTGGGACCTGGAGAAGGAAGGAGGCCTCGCAGACAAGGTGACCTGACTGCAGTCTCATCCCAAAGCTCCTTCTCCATCCTGGATCCCAGCACCTCTCCCAGGGGCTGAGCATTCTTGCAAGGGTGCTTTTACAGCAGCTCCATCACTGCTCCCTCCCAGCTCTCTTGCAGCTGAGAAAGGGGAATCCAGGGGCGATGCTTGTGCACAGGGACACGGCAGGAGCAACACAGCACTGCAAAACCCACTGCCAGCAGCACAAGTTGGTGCTGGCTGGCTCCCTACCTCGTGTTGAGGGACCCCTGGCTAAGGGTGTCCCCCTCTCCCAGAAGTTCATCCTCACTGTGGTAATACATCTCGTCCTCTTCCATCCTGCACAGGCGGCGACACAGAAAACATCAGCCCTTTTGGCTTTTGTCCTCGGTATTCATAACGTTAACGGTGGTGATAGGAACGACCATGGCCCTTGGGGTTGGCAAGGGTGAGTGGAGGACAGCAAGACGCAGCAAAGCCTGCCAGATCCACTGCGCTCAAACTGATCTGCTGTGCAACAAGTCTCCCAACCAGAGGACACGGGGAGGTGCTTGGAACAAAGGCAGCAGGCAAAACCCTGGGATATCTTAGAGCTTTAGTGCAATTTTTCATGTGCTAACTTGCTTGGGACAATGAAAACAGCATGTCGTGCTTTTTTGGAGTATCTGCTAAGGGATGCTTCTTCCTCCTTTCCCTTAAAACAGTTTGTTTATTAGCTTGCTTACATTGCATGACTGCTGAAAGTCACTGCCTGCTACTGTGAGCCAGGACTGGGAAGCAATGGGAAGGAGCTACAAAAATCCAATTCTCTCAGAAGAGCCCAAGAAGAGGTGTTGATCGGTCACTAATAGCACTCGGCCCTATGCAAAAAGGTGTTATTTTTAAAGTATTGTGGAACTGAAGGAGAAACTGAAGCCAAATATCAAGAGACTTTTGCTTGACTGCGACCATCAAGAACCACCTTCACATCTGCTAAGAGGCACTGACCTGTGGAGGAAACGCGGCGTGAGGATGAATGCCACCGTGGAATTCAACTTCCAAACATCCCTGATGCCTGTTTATAAACTGCTGCGTTTGCTTTCACTAAGCATTTTCCATTGACTACGTACAAACGCACTTCAGAAAGGCCTTCGGTTCAGCAAAGTGCAGCCAGGACCAGGGTGCAGCTGAGAGACCTTCAGCCACAACACACATCTGTGCCGACAGGCGGGAGTGCTCAGCAAACCACACAACTTCTCTTAGAAAAGTGCACCAGGATGGGATCCGTCAGGCCAGTTGTGGCTGTCCTAAACCTCCTTCCGAGCTTGGTCATCTTCAACTTTAATTTGCAGTCCCTGGAGATCCAGCCTCTGAGCACAATTCATCTGACCACCTGCAGGTGTCTGCTGCAGGCGAAGTATCCGCCACGCAGCTCTGCTGACAGCGTTAATTAGATCTCCAGCGTGAAAAAAGTGATCTGAGTCACATCACATCTTGGAAGTCCATGTAGTGCAGAAAGGATGCTGATTTCCTAAGATACAGGGCTAACGGGGCAGATTGGATCCTGCTGTGCCAGAAGGACAGATGCTGGGAGGTACTGGCTGGATTTGACCCTGCTATGAGAGGTCTCGGTAAACGGGGCTGTGCCTGGTGCACTGCCCTGTGACCCCCCTTTTAAGGCCTTTAGCACCTTCCCTGTTTGGCAACATCACAGTCCATTGAGCTGGGAAATGAATCTGCACTTTCAATTTGCCTGAAAATTCACACGTTTCAACCCAATTCACACAGTTAATTAACTGCCTAGGAGATACGTGAGTGACTAGGGATATCTTCCCTCAAACTTTCACTGTGGGAAAAAAGAAATTGTGCCCTTACGTGGCCACAATAAAGTGCTAAGCACAGACAGAAAGCAATATCACCGAAGCACGCAAGCACATAAACCCAGTGCGGGAGATACACGGCTGCAGCAGCTCCTGAGATGTAAATGCCTTTAAAAAACACAGCTGATTCCTAGGGACACGTCTGGATTTACATCTCTAGGCTGGGCTCCCATGTAGATTCATTAAGGCAAGGGTTGTCCACCTTTGGAGAGCCCAAGAGAAGGTCTCCACTAGCAGCTTACAGGCAGTTTGCAATCCTCAAACAGGGGCTGTGCCAGTCTGGGGAGATTTTGGGGTGATCTGAGGTCCCAGCTCTGTGACACCCTGCCTGGGTCCCCTGTGCCCATGGCCTGTCCAGCCCATCACATCCGACACCAGGCAGGCAAGGCCCAGGAACGTCATCATTCTCCTGTTCCCAGAGGCTGCAGGGAAGATCGTGGGGCACTTGGCCATTTTGCAACATTTTCCATCTCATGGCCCCAGAAAAGCCAGCCAGTGCACAAAAAATACCTGACCAGGGCTAAGTGCACACAGCAGTATTTCCCTCATTTACAGACTCTCTCTCCTCTGCTAGGTCATCTGTTGCCACATGATTTTTAGGAAGTTCAGGACTTCGAGGTCTCTACTCTTACAGCTGAAAAAAACTACATAAACTTTGGAAAGCTGCCTAAAACTCTGGATTAGCAGTCCACCAACCCAATATATTTATACACAAGTGGTTTTATGCTTGCAAAATTGTTCTGTTATCTGTAAGCTGGGAGAGGATTTCAGCACCAGGTTCTGGGCACCTGTGATGGGGTGGGCTGAATCTGGCTCAGCATCACTGTGTCTGCAGTGCTCTGGCCTCAGTGTCCATCCTTGCCTCGGCCTTGGGGCTGGCGTTTGAGGTGGAGGTGGTTTGTTCCTCTAGACTGAGACCTGAGCATCCATAAGCTGTTGCACGGATGCAGGGATGGATGCAGAATTGGTCCCATTTGCACTTTACGCCAATAGCAGCTTCCCCAGGTCTGAGCCCTCTCCACTCATCCAAGACCTGGAGGGAGGTTGCTGAGCTAATTTTTTTCTCAGGCATCATTCCTCTGCAAGAGAGGAGCAGTGTCTTGAGGCAGTCTGGCTCGGTCCAGCTGGAAAAACAAATCCATCCCACCCCACGCTCTCCCCTGGTTCCCAAGAGCGCAGCAGTTCCCGTAACAAGAACAGACCTACAGCCAACCCCTCCCCAGGCCATCTGCCACCACACACCTTCGAGTACTTATTTTTCACATTACCTCCTGAAGCTCCTCTCTGCAGACTGCTGGTTGGATTTGCCCGGAGACACGGCCGAACCCTGCCGATGGCCAGAGAGGAGGCTGTCCGTCTCTAAGGGATACCTGCCGTCCCCCTCCGACTGGAGGCTGGGGGTCTCCAGGAATTCCTTGTCGTTCCATGCACCCACCGTGCCATCCATAGCCTGGTACCTGACCTCTATGGAGATGCTGGTCTGCAACACACAACAAAGATGTTCAGCCCGTGAGGGCAGAGCGATGCAGCACAGGGAGGAAGGCAGGTCCTGCCAAGACCTGAAGGCAAGAGGTGCTGTTGCCCTGTTGCTCAAGTTGGTTTGACCTGTGCATCACAAGCTGGAGCTGTCTGCTGCCTTACCGACCCACCAAGGCTCTTCTGCCCCACTGCGTGCAACGCCTGGGGAGCAAGCCTCCAGCTCCATCCCGCTGGGCACAGGGCCCCGGGAGGTGGTCCAGCCGCTCTGCAACCTCCCTCCTGCCCAGGGACCCCATCTGCCTGGCTTTGCTGGTGCAGACCAGGTCAGCTGCATCGGATATGAGTGACATCGAAGGCCCTTGTGCTGCAGAGCCATGCTCCAGACACAGCCTTGCCTGGAGGTGGGCCGGCAGGAAAATCTGACAGTATGATATCTGAATTACCTCTCTGCCCAGCCCACTAGCTTGTGCTGCATTAAATCACCTCCTCCAGGCTCCCACTGAGCCGTTGAAGGCACCAAGAGCTGCTGCTGACAACTCAAGTTGGTGCTTATTTTATTTTATTTTATTTTACTTTACTTTACTTTATTTTATTTTTTCTCCTATGGTGCATCACTTTGTTAAGAGTTTGTGCAGGGCTGCGGTGCCAAGTCTGGTCACTGCATCTCATCTTGCTCCTGTCTAGCAGCTGCAGGAGCCCTGCGGTATCCCAGACTCCTTCCTTCCAGCCTGCTATAGCATTAAACTAATCAGCACCAAGGTCGTGTGCTGCTCCTCAGCTGTCTGTGCCCATCTCCATTCAGCTTCAGCTGAGAAGTTAGAGGCTATATTTGATGCAAAAACAATTGATATTAGACACAGGAGCAAAACTTTCCCAGCACCAGGCTCAGCTGTTAGCGAAAATGTGTGATTGTCACAGAAGGTTTTAAAGAACAGGTAAGACACATCTCTGGGAGAAATGGGTGGAACCGATCCTGCCTTGGGGAAGGGGGGCTAGATGCTCCTTTCCAGCTCTGTGACTCAAGGCTATTTCTGGGTATACAGAAATTTCCGTGATTAATATCCATTTAGGAGTCAACTTTTGGGAACTAGTGAAAAGGCAAACAAGCCAGGAGCAGGAAAATTTGCAAAAAAAATACAGTTTTTCATCTATGTTTTTAGGAGGAGACATAGTATCCTGACTCCCACTAACCACAGCCTGTCACAGGTATGCTGAAAGGTTGGAAAATATTAGATATGAACCCAAGGAATTTAGTGCATTTAACAAATGAAAGTTAAGAGGTGACTCACAGTTGGAAACAGAGCTTTGTGGAAGGTTTTGATTGATTCTATTCTATGTAGTGCAAAATAGAAAGTTGAGTCAATCAAAATGATTTGCCACACTGTGCTGACCTGACCAAGCTGTTTCAGCTAGTTTAAAAAAGAAAATACAAAGGAAAGAAAAAGATCCATGTTGAACCATTATTTTTTCACATTTTCAAGCCACTTCGAGACTGTCGTAAAACACTTTATTTTGAAATCTCATTTTTAATAATATTTCAAAGTTAAATCTATAAAAAGAAATGAAAAATTATAGATCCAATAAAATAAAACATTTGGTTTGGGGCTGAATAAAACCATCACTTGTTTGGGAGGAAATAGCAGCTGTAGGCTGAAACCAAGAGAAATTCATAGTGGAAACAAAACTCTCATTTTAAACAGTAAAGCAAATTAACCAGGGGAATGGTTAGCTGAAGGGCTGGTGAATTCCCCTGTCACTGGATATTTTAAAATCATTTTTATTTGTCTTTTCCATAAGTTTAATATAAATTAATAAATTATGAGACTTCCCAGAGCCTCTGGTGTAAGAGGCCAGATTACCTGGCTGTAATATCCCTTCTGGCTTTATAATTCCTGAATCTTTTAAACTCTGTACAAGGGCAAGTCAATAATGTTATTAGAGCTGGCTGAAAACAGCCAGCGATGTTTTGCAGTCAGCACAGAAAAAGGAGAACAATTTTCAACCTTTCTTTTGTGTTTGATTACAGAATGATGAAGCTATGCCTGGAAATTACTTTCCAAGAAACGCCTGCAGTGAAGAAAAGAAACGTGTGTCTCTGGCCAGAAAATGACCATTTTTACAAACAGCCCTTCTAAACGCCCAAATGCTATTGCTGGTGCTTTCATCAGACGAAAGCTGCAAAAGGGTGAGCAGCACATTTAAGTGCAAAGCAGCTCGCCTGCCCTGGAGCCCACGGCATTGGGCTCTGCCTGTTGTCCCGGGGCCAGTTCCCACATCTAGGGTCTGAATCACCCTCCGGGGGTGATTGCTGTCTCACGGGCTACAGCGGCACACACGGACGTGCGAGTCACACAGATGTGACTACATGTAACATGCAATCCTTGCAGATGATTTGTTTTCCAGTTTGCTCAATATGGGGGGCATGGTCCTTCCAAGGAAATCTCTTTCCCTTTGCGTCTCCAAGGACCAAGAGTTCAGATGGCCAGTTATCCCGGCTGACAGGCAGCGGCTTTCCATCCCTGTCCATCTCTGCCTCTTAATAATGTCTAATCATTCTTCGGTCCCCTGCCTCCTCTCTGCTTGCAACAGCCCTTAATGGATGTGGCCCCATCCTAGACCCTCGAGGCTAGGAGAATACGGGACATCTCTCTAGGAGAGCTGACTGATACCCATCAGGAGCTATTCCCAATTTATATCTCCACCAACTTCTCTCCATGCAGAACGCCCCACGTGTTGCCCTCTGGATTCTCTTCTTGAGGTTCCCTCAGTCTGAAGTAATCCACCTGGCTGGAGCAAAGATTGGGAAAGGACAGTTTGGAGAGAGAGTTTATGAAGCTAAGTTGTCTCTCTGTCCCTGAAGTTGCTATGGATACAGCATGGGAGAAGGACTCTGAAATCCTGCTAAAAGCACAGAATACAAGTGCATACCCTTATCTACCAACTCCAGATATAACAGGGGCGATCTGGGGCTAAGACCATGTCCCAGAAATGCAGGAGAAGTGGAGGGATGTGGCATTTATTCCCAAAGCAAGCACCAGAAAGCCAGGATTTGTGCCTGTGTATGCATACAGCTTGAGGGAGTGGAGAACATGTGGGGTCTTATTGCGTTATCCAAGAGGGATCCCTCGTGTAAAACCTGCCTTTCCTGGGCTGCGTCGATTTTGTAGCAATACACAACTCTCCGTATTTTCATTTTCCAGAGAATTCTGCAGATACCAACTAACAAAAGTCTCAGCAGAGCTGCAGTGAGACTAAGAAGACAGAGCAGTATTTTTGGCCCTGTGTTACAGATGAGGAACCTGAGACCCTCAGAAAGGATGTGATGAGCCCAGGCTATTCAGCACATCGGGTATGAGCGGGGGGAAGGTTGTTGCCTTCCAGTTTCCTCTAGTTAGATGTACATAGCTTTTAAAAATGCGAAGGGTAACAGATCATTTGCTTTGACCTACTGTGTAACATACACCAAACTCCTGACCAGGCCACAAGACACCAGACCTTGGTCCTAGGTTAATTCATTCTAAAGATCCATCATCCTCCGCATTAAGAAGTTGCTTCAATTTAATTTCCAGCCATTGATTTTCCTGTCTCTCTCTGCTACACTGAAGGGTCTTGAAAACATGAGATTTTTCTTCCTTAGGAGGTTTCCATGGACTTCATGGGAGTCCTGAAATCACCATGTCTTGGGTCTGCATTTTTCCCCCCCCCCCAGCACTAGATTCCTTGTACTTTTATTGGTTTCATTCCCTCTCGACCGGCGGGAGAAGACATCTCCTGACTCCTACTAATGAAACCACTAGTCTTTTCATTTCTAATTGCCTGCTGTTAGCCCAGAAGGTTGTATGCAATTGCGCATTTCTTTTACGCTGAGCCTGGGAAGCAGCTTTTGATGGAATTGAAAAATGGGGGGAGGGGGGAGTGACTGTTCGAGGTTTTATTTTTTTAATGAAAACACCAGGGGTTTGATACACAAGAAGATTAGAAGTAGCTGTATTTCCAAGTGTGTTATAAAACTCAATCGCCATTGGAAACAGCTCCCATGAGATGTGTTAACTAGATTTGAAAAACCCTGAGTTATACAGAGGCTGATATTCAGACAGGGTGTCTTTTCCTTGGCATCGGGGGCTCCCGGGAAGGGGTGAGGACTCGGACAGAGTGGGAAGCCTCGTCCTTGCCAAAGCTCACGACAGGGACCGTGCAATCGCCAAGCCCCATGTTAGCAACGTCAGACGGCTGACGGCAAACGGCCCACTCTGCCTGGTGTTTTCCCAGGTATTTGGGGCAGGACTGTCTGCAAGGCAAGTCTCCCTGCAGGTATTCCTTATCCTGACTTTCTCCACAGGAGTATAAAGAACAGGACTTTAGGCCAGCTGCTGTGTGAGATGTTTCTCATTTGCTATGAGCCACAGGGGTCATATAAAGGCAGTGCTGGGGGACAGAGACAAACATTGTAAATGTAGATCACTTCAAACAGTCAGCACTACTGCAGGGGGCATGGCAGAATGGGACTGGCCAGGAATAGACACACAGAGTTGGTCATGGAAAGAGACAACACAGGGTTGCTTGGGGGCAGAGGCTGTCTGGGTCTATTAGGAGTCAGAGGAAAGATGGGGCTGGTCCGGATAAAAGCTGATATACTAATGGCTGGGGCAGAGCTCCCATGGGATTGCTCAGGAGCATCGAGAACACAGAGCTCAGCATGGGACTGTGGTCGAAGCAGCTTCTCTGCTGGGATCTGAAGACCATGCTGTGCTCTGAGCTATCATAGGTCTCCAGTAGCAGGACTTTGTCAGGCTGTTTCCAAGCTGTGCATAAGCAATTGCACCTTATCAGTGTGAAAATCAGGCATTAAGGGCATGCAGACCTCACCCATTCCTGTCTGCACCCCTACCCGACACTCTTGTCTCCTCACAGCGTGCAGTATAGACAGCTTTTACTGTGCCACCTACAGAACAGTCCCAGCTGCCTTTGGCCCTAGGACCAAGAGTAATGTGATGGAGAAAGGGGTGAGGATTTGGAGATTCAGGTGCATCACACAGACACATACGTGACTGTTCCCTTGGAGAGTCAGCAGAGACACAACCAGAGAGAGGAACCACTTACTGAAAGGCAGCAGTAGCCATGTATTCCTCGTGACCTACCTGAATGGCTGAATTATTGTCATCTATGAGCGTGTCTGTCACCTCTAGGTGCCCTTCCTCCACCACTTTCTGCAGGACCATCCGGAAAGTGCCAATGAGCCTATGGAGCAGAGAAGAGAAAGGTCAGACGAGCTGTTGTGAGTCCCCACCAGCATCCATTCCTACCGGGAGAAGGCTTTGCTGGCCAAGTCACCAGAGGGTGTATGAGTGCTTTCCCTTCCCATTGGCCTTGCAAGGATGTAGACGTGAGATGTAGGACTGCTGCTGGGCCAAGGAGCTGCAGCTCAGAAGTAGATGAGGAGCGTTCACATCCCGCCAGACCTGCTGCAGGTGGTGGTGATTCCCACCACGGACTGGTACAAATGCTGAGGCTGAGGTGCAGGTGTATGACATCTTCCAACCAGCACGGCCAGTTCTCCTATGAGCATCTGACCACCACCTAAATTCCCCCAAGATTAGCGGGATGGAGGCTTCTAATTGCTTTGTGGCTCACTGCAGCCTGCTGCTCTAGCCACCAGGGAGTGCGGCATCGTGTACAGCTAAATGCAGCCACATTCATTAAATTAAAGAATAGAATGGATACCATAGAGAGCAGAGAAGCCTAGCGCTCTCTAATAGAAGCCATTACTTATTTGCCAGCTCACAGCTTGTCAAGGAGCTGTGGCTTTATGTTCTTCATGTTCTGGTGCTCCACCAAAGGGACCTTCCCAGACTGGGCTGAGTCAGCCTGAAAAAAGAGGCAGCTATGAATCAACGAGTGACTCCTGGAACAGCAAAAGCCCTGGAACAGTGAATACTAAGTTGTCTTATGTGAGCTGCCTTGCAAGTTATCGGCAGCACTATAATCCCAAATGACGGCAAAGATATTACAGGGCACATCAGGAATAATTCTGCAGTGTTCTGCTGTCTGGGGCCAGGGAGAAAGCTGCTGCTGATTAAACGACTTCCTTGCAAACCTTAGGGCATCATTCACTCGTTGCAATGCTGATTTATCAAGACATCACTTCAGAGAGGGAGATAAATACTCAGAGTGCTACGCTGGAGTATATTGAGGGCTCCTATCCTGTCTCCGTCACTGTTTAACCCAAACACCTGATGCTGTGTCTGTATTCACAGCCCTCCAGAGAGACAGAGCAGCTGGCAGACCCAAGGCACACAGGGGTCATCAGCCTTGTCCCATGTCACAAGGGCATCTGTGGCAGAGCCGAGGATGGGCCATGTCTTTCCCAACTCTCAAGCCATCCTGTTATGCTTTGAGTCACCCTCTGAACTGGGGCTGGCTGGAAGAGCAGGGTCTGCTCAGCCCTGTGCAGCTCCCTGGCGTTTTCACTGACGCAGGGGCTGGAGTCATCTCCGTCCTGCTTCTGCAGCCCTCTCCTCCTTCCCCACCCATGGGGAATGACCGTTCCTTGCACTCTTTCCTGTGTCCCCACTGTGTTATGTGGGGATTAGACATTACTGCCTTGGATGTTTCACTGATCAGGGAACAGAAATCAGACTGCAGCATCGTTACTCCGTTACCACTGATCAAATGACCTGCTCCAGGGGGTGACACCTTAATAAACTCCCCGAGGAAAAAAAAATCCACCTTAACGTTGCTTATCCACTCGCCTAGCTCTGTCTGACTTGTAGCAGCGGGGGAACCCTGCTTTACAACAAACCTCTGATGGTCCCCGCTTTAGTGTGGTGCGGCTGCAAGTGATGCTTCCAGCCACGGCAGACCTGTCTGGGTATGTCGTGCAGCACGGGGTCCTTCCCAGCTCCTGCTCACCCCTTCAGGGTGTTCACCCCTTCACCTCAGCTCCCATGCTGTGCACACAGGCAGACCCTAGCGTTAAGCTCTTTTAACCCTGTGCTCGAGACTCGTAGGCCATTAAACATGAACACCTTTTCTTTGTGTATTTCATAGTGCTTTTTATGCAAAATGAATAATGCATCGTCGCCTCCCAAGGAGACCTACATCTTCTTTCAGAATGGGCTCATCAGGGAAAAAGGATGCCATGTCAGCCTGGATTTCAGGGTTTGCCACTTAACGTGATTCTCCGTTAGCAGCTCTGTGTTGCTTTGGAAAGGCTTCCTTGAGGAAAGCTTGCATTTTATTTGTCAAGATTTGATCTTGGGCTCTGTTGTAGGTCCCTGGAGGGCTGCTCTCTGCTCGTGGCTGGATTTCATTTCAGCAGGTGGCTGTTCAGAGAAGTCAGGTTTGTGCGGTTGCTCTCATAACCTGAGCTCTAAAATCAAGTTATTTTAGTATGGTTGCTTGCCAGTTGGATTTGTTTGTGTAGGATGTGAGGCTCAGCTGGTAATGCGCTGTGCAGCGCTTGCTCTTACACGTATTTGTAGGAGTCAGTATTTAACCTGTTTGCAGGTGGCACATTATATAAAAGCAGTCCTGGAAATGCTACACAGCTCATGAGGCAGAGGCTAAAGTGTGGTGGCAGAGGCTAAAGTGTGTTGGCTCCACTGCTTCACTTGGATTCAAGTGGACCCAAGCACCTTTGGCTCATGGCCCCCACTTCAGTACCCTCAGACTCAGGGAGGTAGGATAAGCAACTGTAACTCTGCAGGGCCAAGGATTTGGGCATTTCTGCTTTCCATTTAAGCTGCAGAGTCTGCTCTAAAATGCTTTCAAGCTATTTTGTTTTATTTTGCAATTGCAAAGGGTTAAGAATCTGCCTGCACTCATTTCTCACAGCCCCAATATGTCTTCGTTTCCCACTTGAAATCTCCTGCAGCCCAATATTCACAGCTGCTGTTTCAGTAACAAATCAATGCTGAGTTGATTTTTTTCCTTAGGGATCTCATTGCAGGCCACAGATCTTCTTGTTCAGGGTCAATATGTCAGAATCAGAGAAACGTTGTCTGGAAGGGGCCTCCTACGTTGAGCAAGACCATCACCAACTCTAGATGAGGTTGCCCATGGCTTTGTCTAGCCACGTCTTGAAAACCTCTGTGGATGGAGAGCCCCAGCCTCACTGCTGACCTTCCCCAGGGCTGTACCACCCTCCGGGGAAAAAACATTTTCCTAATGTTCAACCTGAACCTCCCAAGCCACGGTTTGTGCCCATTGCCCCTTATTATTTCATCTGTCATTACTGTTATCTTTGAAACTCCCCTTCAAGTAGTTGTAGGTTGTTGCTAGATTGTCCCTGAGCCTCCTCTTCACCGGACCAAACTCAGCTCCCTGCACCTCTCCTTTTAGGTTACATGCTTTAGGCACTAGTCAATTAAGGGGCCAGTTTCGCATAGTGGTGGTGGTAGTTTCAGATGATGGCTAGTAGTGTTGACCCCCAGAGAAGTAACTGAGCCATTAGTCTTAAATGAGTAATGACAAAAGTTTGCAGTGAATTTTTGCTGCCAGGGAACTGCATTTCATAGGAAACATCTAAAACCAAAGCCGAGACGATATACTGGGGGAAGGAGGGCTCTTCTGACACACTTTCTGCTTCCTCCAGACCCCTGCTAGTGGATGGTGGTGGGACAGGGGACAGGAGTCCCTTCCTAACAACATGAGCCAACCTGCCAGACACCCCCTGCTTCTGTGACCTGCTTCTGTACTGTCTCCCGTCTGGGACAAGGTCACTTGAGAGGAGTCCAAAGAGTGGAGCAACATCATATCTGTCCCCAGCACTTCTGTACTCGCTCCAGCTGAGCTGCAGTTGAAAGCACACGCTGCCTTTGAGTGCTCATAATTGCAGGCTGTTGCTATAGCAGGGAGAGGAGGAAAGCAGGTACCGTCGAGCCAGTTCTAGCCCCGTATGACAATTTCTCTCCGGCCACAATATCTGGACCCTGGCAACACACTAAGAGCAGACACTCCTGTCTCCTGGGAAGATGGTGAGATGTAGTCCCTGCCACTATCTTCCCAGCATATCTTTGTAAGCCCTTCAGCCTGGCTTGTGTGCCTTGCCTCTGCCTTCCCCAGCTCTCGCAGACCCAAAGCCAGGGCTCAGCCTGTAGGAAAGTGTATGAATTATTAGAAAGATGCATCTGTGTTAGGCTTGGGATAAAGGTCTCCTTCCTTGGACCCCTCCCAACCCACTTCCCCTGGCAGGCAAGAGCCAGGCAAAAGGGAATGAAATATTCAGCAGCTGTCTACACAGTATTTCACTTCCAAGCGTTTCATAATTCATCAAATGCCCTGCTCCCTTCCCTGGCAGTTCTGCTGACGGAAAGAGAGTTTTTTCTGGGTCACTCGTAATTTTATCAGACTATAGGAACATCTTTTCTTTCAAACCCGCAAATTGCTAGCTCCAGGCTGGGCTGATTCGGTGTTTAGCGCTCGCTCAAAGCCTCAGACCAGGACAGTCTGGGACTGCTGCACACCCCAAAAAGCAAAAGCTCAGGTGCCCAAGGAAGGATTCAACCAGTGCAACAGCAATAACCTCAGGGAGAACTTGTCTCCTGCTCCTGAACCACTTGGAGTTGTTGGCTCTGTCTAAACTGGTGAATTAAACTGTGCCTGGGCACTGTCCCTCATCTGTCCACACCGGGATGCTGCCTGCCGGGCTTGGCCCAGGACAACGTGTCCTGCCCCAATCCATCATGGTTTTGCCAGACAAGGGTTAGCCCAGGACAGGGCTGCTCCTGGGACAGTTTGGATGGGCCCCATTTGGGAGGGGAGAGTTTCCCAGCCTGGCCATGGCCAGCTCCACCGGGGACTTGGGGCAGGGAAGGGTCCTGGGGATGTCTGGGGAGGGCACTAAGCTAGACGGAGAAACTGGATCCTATCCAAACTGAAGATGTGAAATTGAAAGTATGATTGCAATCCAATGTCAAACAGAAAAAAGCAATAAAATAAATAAAACAGTTACTGCGCTGAAGCAACATACAAACAAGCCTGTCCCCCCTGTCCCCCCTGTCCCCCCCCGTCACCTGTCCCCCACCCAAACAAGCTCTCGATGCTCTTCATCCCCCAGAGTGTCTGAGAAAAAAATGGTACCCAGGAGTACTGTGTGGGTGGAGAGGGCAGCCAGGAGCAGCCACGGCACCTGCCCACCGAAGCATCTTCTCTCTGCCTCCCCCTGCCAAGATGCCTTCTCACACCCTGACACTACCAGCTGCAAACACCAAAGGACTCAGTTACAACCCCCCAAGCTGGAGCAGCAACATCTCCAAAGTCCTAAACCTCAGCTACAGCCCAGATTATGCCCTCAGCGCTGCCTTGCTCACAGGCATCCCATTCGGTCCTGGCATCTGCAAAGACAGCAGCAGGGTCTGGTGACTTTTGGGTTTTGGGGTCTTCCTAGGGGAATTTGTCTCCTCTGTCGAGATGTGATCGTGGGAGATGCTGATCCTTCTACATGGACCATTGATGGGTTATAGATGACCTCATAGCTTCAGTCTAGCCAGCCAAAATTAGCAGAGATGATGAACCCCTGATGATTTTTGTGTGATAGCCACCAAAACCCCATTTCTCGGGTAGCCACTCCTATGCTGTGGTCACCTCTTAGTTTCCTTATCAATAAGCCAAAGAGACAGTGCTGCTGGTGTCTTCAATAACAGCAGATGTATTAAGGTTTTAACCAGCCTCTCTGCTCCTCTCTGATCAACCCATTTTGGGGCATCCTTCCAAAACTGTGGGCCCTAACACTAGATACATTTTTTCAGGGCGAAACACAGAGATAGAAAAAAACCTTTCTACTGCTGCACATCCCCCTGTTTACCCTCCTGGGACCACGCTAGCCCTCTGGGATAGAGCGTCGTCCTGAGAACTTGCACCCGCTGTGACTGCTGTGCTTTTCCTGCAGAGCAGCAGCTCCGAAATGCAGTCACTGTCCCACAATATATGGCTTGTTTCCTATTCCTAGAAAAATGACCAACTGCACTGAGTCACGTAATGTTTATATCCCCAGGCTACCAAGCAATTGCAACAGCCCTGTGCCAGCCTTCCCCAGACAGCTTTCCCCAATATTGGTGGCCCTGGCGGTGCTGCTAGCCGTAACTGCTTGTCTTCTCCCTGCACATGGGGAAAATGCAAACGCTGTATGACAAAACCTGGTCCCCATAGGACTCCGCTAGTGACAGACATCTTCAGTGATGAATCCCTGTTTCCAGCTACCCCTGAGACCTAGTTGCATGTAATACTTTCAACACACGCCATGTCAAGTTTTGCAGACTTTCCATCTCCTAATCAAAATACTGCGCACGACTAAGTCAAACACTGCACAAAAGTCTAAGTGTATCCACGTTACCGCCACTACCTTTAGCAACCAGATCTGTAATCTCATCCCAAATTGGAGTTACCTGACAGGATCTATTTCAATAAGACAATGCTGACTGGCATTCATTATACTAGTCTACTTGTCTTCCAGGGTGAAATGAAATCCATTTATATTTAATGAGAATTTTTGGAAGACTCTGCTGAAAAAAAGTTAATTCACTGAAGCAACTTTTAATATCTGGAGGCTGCTCAGATGAAACAGCTGTTGCGTCCTACATTTCACCAGACTCATCCAAACATTAACATACAGGCCTGGTACAAAGGGGGCAATTATTGAGGTAAGTAATTTAGGAAGCCTTAACTTAAAAGGGTCAGATGTTTAAAGAAACAGCTGCAGTGGCTATACAGTGAGAAAGGCTCTTCGTTTTGGTTCAAGCTCCAGGGCATGCGTTGCATGAGGCACAAGAGGAAATTGTTTGCATTTATCAGTATTGCACAGTAACTGTGTGTAAATGCAAGCACTGCAGCTCCCCAGCACACTTTCAGCTCCCCAAATACCCAGCAATAGCTCAGTTTCAGCTGATGCGCTTTCTACTTTCTCAGTCTGAGCTCCCAGCGTGCCATCGCCTCTCCCCCAGGTATTCCTGACGAGCTTCACAGATTTTTCAGTCACATGAATCTAGAAGCTGTATGGAAACCACTGTAACCCTTGAAACATCATTTTACCAACCCACCACTGACAAAACATGCACAGTTTTGAGGCATAAATTGCTCAGGAATGTCATATTTGGCCTTTGCTGGAGTTTGTGTTAGGCTCAGCTACGCTCTCTGTGCTTTTAGTACTTAAATATAGGGCTGAGGAATCTTCAAAGACTCCCTTTTTCCGAAACAGACCTTGCTCGATGACCAAAAATGTATTAAACAAACAAAAAAAAGCAAGAAAAAAGCCCTGATGCAGCTCGGATGAAAAGACCAGAGTAAAATGCACTGCTGCAATTGCTCACTTTTCTCTGTCTGTTTGCCTGGGAGGCCACCAGAGAAGGGTTCATTTCACCCGGCCGAAGCCACCCAGCAGTTTGCTGTTAGTCCCTGTGTCCTCCAGGCTCTCTGTGCTCCAAGGGGAGAAATCTGTCCTCAAAGGGAGGGAAATCACGGCCTGTGTCTGTGTCTGGGAGGAAATGCTCATGGGAGGTTCTGGTCTTTTGCTCAATGACTTAAAATGAGCCAGTCAACGCAGCTGCCTCCTTTCCTGCTCACCTCACTCTGGCTTTTTGGAGAACCAAGATTATCCTTTGCACCTCTTCCTGGGAAGCCTGGACTCTGCAGATCACTGCGCTCTGCAGCTTCCCTCCCTTGCGGGATGTGTCCAAATTAGCTGTGCTTCCCCATCAGCTACGCGCAGCATCTCACAGCCACAAACAAGTGTGCTCTTTTTTTTTCACGTGCTGGCCTTGCCGTGCAAAATTGAACAAGTTGTATTACATGGTATCACTCGCAGAAAGGCTGAGCCGATACCTCTGAAGACATCTCAGCTGATCAGCTTGCATCTCTCACGTATGGAAACTTCTACCCTTCCGAGTTCCTGCCCCTGGTGACACCAGTCCTCTCAGGTCATCACCAAGCATGCCCTTTCCATTTATTTTTTCCCTTCCATGGAAGCTGATGCTAGAAAGCCTTAATGAAGCAGCAGACTTGCTCACTGCAGTCATCCCATTGCAAGGGGGTTTGTGCAGGAGGAAGGTTTCAGCTGGATGTCACGTTTGCTTTCAGACCTGGCAGCCGTAGATGTACTGCAGACCCCAGGCCTAGGGGCTGGGAACCTGAGCACAGCTCTGCAAAACCTTGAGCGCTGGCGCTTGCCACAAACCCCACCTCGGGGAAGTATCTGCGAGAGGAGACTGTTGCTCTCCAGTGACATCCCCACCACACTCGTTTTGCATCACCAGGAGAAGTCAGACTGAGACCTTCTTCAGAAGTCAATAATTCCCCAAGAAGTGCAGTGCAGAACAAAAAAATACATACGTTGATTTAATAAAAACACGAAAAGAAAGCGTGCAGCCAGCAGACAGGGAGGAATGGGGTGGCTGGGCTCTCAGGAGAGGACAAATCTGTAATGATAGCCCTGGGGGATTAGGAAGGACCACAGTTCATCAAACCCTGTCTTTCAGAATATGAGTCTTCTGACCTATGTGAGATATCCACCTCAGGACTCCCTAGGCCAGAGAGGATATCTTTGTGCTCAATAACTCGTACAGATTTTTCTTCTATGAAGCCAACAAATTAATTTTTGAACCTGTAAAATTTTGGTATCCACAAGACCTTGTGGTGAGGCATCCCACAGCTCACCTGGTGTGGTCTGAAGACCCACTCCCTTTGGCTCCCTGAGCCACCTTCTTGCTGTTTTCACTTAAGCCTCCAAATTTTTCTAAGGAAACAGGCAATGAGTAATTGCTCCCTCTCCAGTTTACCCATGTGGCCATCCATTATGCCCCCTCTTGAAGAGTCCTAATTTATTCACTGTTCCTCATATAAAAGCTGTGCCAGAGTTTTCATCCCTTTCTCTACATTTTCCCATTCTATTAGATCCTTTTTGCTACTTCATAGAGAATAATGCAAGACCATAGGATACGTACAGACTGCAGCAGGTTAAAAGGACAGCCTATGACTGCACTGGAAAGCAATTTTCTGTGTTTCCAGTGCTGAAAGGATTACTTGGAAAGGCTGTTTTAATGGTGTTTGGGTAGACAAGGTTACTGGATTGTTCCCAAGGACTAAGACAGGCATAGCATTCCTCCAAGAGACCCACCTGGACTGGATTTTGGGAATCCAAAACACAGCCGAAAATGGCCAACACAAACCATAAGATTTAGGTGTGACCCCCCCCAAACCTGATTAAGATCTTACCATATGAATTTTCAGCTTCCTGGTGAAACTAGAAAGGAACTCAAAGAATTGTTTTGAACTGGAACAAACTGGTCTGCAGCTCGGACTTCTGTGCTATTTAAGCAAGCTCGGAGGCAGAATGACTTGCCCGGCTGCAGTCCAAGCGCTGTCTCAGGGAAACTGTGGCACTTTCTGGTTTGCAAACAACAGCTCTTGCAATTCCCCACCTTCCCGCAGCCTCCTCTCCGAGTGCTGCCCCTGCCTGCTCTCTCGGGCGGGGACAACAGTCAGATAAGATGAGCATCATACTGCAGGATATGGAGTAACTATTTTTCCATGATACTATTTCTACAGTGATTCTGCACTGGATTATTTTGTGCAGATGAAATAGTGAGCACTGGGAGTCTGGGCTCTGCAAGTTCACTTGGAGGCAGTTTCATGCAAAAGACATGAATTCTACAGTGCTGTTAATCATCGGAGAAGTCTTAACACAAAGGACAAAACAAAGCTCTATTTTCATCCTGGAGAGTACAGTGCTGTATTAAAAGCACTTGGAATTAGTCTGTTTGTTGTGTCAGGTAATGAAAGCCAGCTCCCGCCTGTTCTCTCCGTGTATCGGTTTTCTGTAGGTGGATGTTATCTGTACCCCCACCCTTGCATCACCCCGTGAGACAGACGGGGAGTGGACAGGTCTATAACGTGGCTCTCGGCCTTTGGCCAGATCCGGTTTCTGCTTCTAGCCCTCCAGAGGAAAACAGTGACATGTGCACAGCTGGGAGGAAAAGAAACTACACTCGAAGCAAAAGCCGTTCATTTTTGTTTTGCACAGGGGGACAAACATGTGGCACAGAAGAAGCTTGTCCAGGCTCTCTGGATGGGTCAGAAATGGGAGTAGGCAGAAGGGATCAGACTCCTGCATCCAAGGTTATGTTTTGGTCAATAGATTGTACAGTTTTCTTCTCTGATGTCTCACCAACAAGGTATCTCCCAAGCAAGAGGGTACGACGTGCCGCCCTGGCCACTGCCTCGACTTGGTTCTTGCTTCGCTGTGCCTTTCCCATGCATATGATCCATCGCACATTGGTCAAACACATCTCACAGTGCTTTTCTGTGCTCAGACACACACACATACCCACACCTGGTACCCTACAACATGCACATCCCCTGCACATGTCATCTCTCAGGGCCCTTGAGCATGGGACCTTTATCTCATCTTGAAAGTGTTTTGTATTTCTCCCCAGAGGACCAAAAGGGAGAGGACAGAGATGAAGTGAGTGCTGTATTTCCAGCAGAAACTTTGTATTTCTGCTCAGGTCATCCCACCATGCATGAGTTGTTTGGCTTCATGAGCTGGTTTCCAGGAAGACACATGTGGCATTGGATGAAACATCTCATATTCTTCAGGATGCAAGTGTAGGACCCATGAATATTGGTCATTCTGTTGTGTGGGGGATATTTAGACCTCATCTACACTAGTAAATTAAGCACTGGCAGGCCATGGCACTGCCCCTTGTCCACACGCAGCAGGGTACTGCCAACAAAGTCTGGCATGAGTTTTCCAGCCTGGCCATGTCCAGCTTGGCCAAGGGCTCAAGACAGGCACTGGAAACCTCCTGTAGTTTCATGGTAGAGTTGTATTCATTGCGGTGACTGTGGAAATGCACTGACAAGTTTTGCATATCTTGCCCTGGTGTTGCCTGCTTCCACTCAGTCTTGTTGGTCCCTGAGACGTCAGCTCCTCATGATAGTTTGGCAGTGTCAGTGGAAGAAGGAAAGAGGATGGTTTGGAGACAGAGAAGAGGCATTCAGGGGAAATGGCCTTAGACCACCATAGAAATCAGTTTCTTATATGTTTTTCCTGAAGAAACTGCTACCTGCCATAGTTGGAGATAGGTTTCTGGGCTGGAGGTACCATCAGCTGGGCCCATTTGAGCTGTTTTCATAAACCATCTCTCCACTTCTGTGGTCTGTCCCTTCCTTTGGGCATTAAGGCATGCAGAGCCCTGAGGAATGGCTCTCCAAGAAAAGTCAGGTTAATAACCTGTCATTACCTCTCCAGTGACAATACCCCCAGGCACAATGCCCATAGCCCCTCTGAGGAGCCAACGGACCAACAGATGCCGTAAGGAGGCCGAGGCTCCATGCCAGGTCCAGGGAAAGGATTGTGTTACCAACTAATTAGCTGCATGGTGATGGCTACCCGGGCAGGAAACAAAAGCAACGCAATGAGCCATACAGCCATGTCCCGGCACCAGGCCCCTCCATTATTCACAGCAGACCTGCATCGGGTGTCAGGCCTTTATCTGAGGCTTTGCTGAATAGCGCTCATAAGCTGCATGTGAATTATTCACAGGGACCATGGCTCACCTTTCCAAACACTCACTGCCAGGGCTCTGCTTCTGCCCAGTCCTCTTCCTCCTCCCCAAGATTTAAGTCTATCTACCCTCCTGCTAAGACTCGTTTTGCACTTCAGGGTGGGTGGCTGTGGGGTAGTGCCCTTGGCTGGGTCTTGGCACTCTTTAATTTACTGATGTGGACATTTCCCAGCCAGCAGGAGGAATGCCGTCAGTCTGAACATAAATCCATGGCTAATCCCTTTATATTCGAGACTTGGAGTAGCGTATTCTGCAAGCTGTTTCCTGCTACTCATGCTCAGATATGACATTGGAGCTACAGGAGACCCGGGTCCTTCCAGAGCAACCCAAAGGACACCGGACACTCATGTATGAGCACCTGGGCTGAGCCCTAACTCCCCATAAACACATATATCAACAGTGAAACAAGATGAAGCCACTTTTGGGATTCTGCTTCCCACTCTCATCAAGACAAAGCCAACTTGGGGCACTGCCCTTATTCACACAAGTCCTTGACACAATAATTCACTACAGTCATTAACTGCTGTCTCAGGACAGTTGTTGGTTTGGTGGTGTTTGGAAGAGTGAATTCACCCCCAAAATGTGGGTTATTTGGGTCAATGGAAAGCCATTTTCTGAAACCTCATTTTACCATAGCGATGCCTTGGTGAAAGCCCTGGGGTCTGTTATTTTTGTCACACTGCTGACATCTCGCGATGTCCCAGAGGAGACGCCAGATGATTTTGTAGATGGCACAACTCCAGCAGTGTGAGTTTTGCATGATACCGTGACTTTGATGGCAAATTTTTTTTAGAGTGTGTGGTTTTCTGGGCTGCAATAAAGCCTGCTTCTGCCTTTGTGTCATCTACACCACTCACATTATTCAGCAGTACAACATGGAAGTTTTGAGGGAGACTAGCTGCAAAAAGGGCCCCTGGGACAAGTGTCCTTTTCCACTTGCAGCTGATGCTGCACGGGTGCCTTTGCTGCAATGCTTGCACTACAAGGCTGTAATCCCCACTGCTTTGGATGTGTTCCCAGTTCCACACTGCAACCCAAAGCTGGCTTCATGACCACAGGTTTTCAGCACTCCCTCAAAGCTTGTTCACTTCTCAGATTTAACATTTTATGTGTCATTGTGTCTTTCATTTTCTGTCTGAGATTGGAGACGCTACATTGACATATTCTACAGGTGTAATTTCCCTAAGAGCCACTTTCTTCTTCAGAGGTTGTCTTGTCTGGCATTTGCTGAAAGGGCTCTCTGATCCCCACTCCTTTCCTTGTCCTTCAGAGACTCCTTTTCCTGATCCTCACGAGGCACCTCCTACACGGATCAGCTGAAAAAGCACTTTACTTATCCTCTTTCCGCAGCTGCTCTAAGTTCCTCGACAATGTCATCCATCTGTCTCCCTTTCACTTTCCACTTTTTATCACATAGGTTTTTGTTTGTTTGTTAGTTCATTTCCCTTTTACAGTTTTTTTTTCCTGTAATCTTTTCTGAAGATGTTTGGTTATTTGTTGTGGGGTTTTCGGTTTGTTTTTAAAGGAAGTGATAATTGCTTTTGTGCTTTTTGTTTCTCTGTCTCTTCATGCAGCCAGGCATGAAGGACAGGACTGGGGGAGTGCGGGTGGCCCCAGCAGACCAATAGGCTCCAGGTACTGTGAATAACTGTGGGAGTTGCTGCACCTTGCCCGAAGCGTAGTTACAGACCGTCTGAATGCTGTTAGCCCATGCCAATATGAAATAAGGTAAATTTAGGACTCCAGGCCTAGAAACCATCCCTTGCTATGCCATATCTGTGATGATATCATCCGAAAGGTTTTGATCTCTCAAGAGATTTGACTTGTCCAAATCGGAATCAACCTAGACCAGAGCAGAAATGGGGCCTCCTTACAGCCTCACTGCTCTCGGGGAGCTGATCCCACGTCAGGCGTGGAAAGGCCCATGCTTCACATCCCGGACTGCAGAGAGGATGGCTCCAGTGGCTCCAGATCGAACACGCATTTCCACAGGCACGTTTCTGAGACCGTTTTACCATTGTCTATAAAATGCCACCATGAGGAAACTGTTTCCAACCTGAAGGGCTTTTTAATTTAGCAGAGAAAGAGAGAGCAGGTAATTAAACTCTGCAAAAAACCTCTGCAGGGAGATGCCAGATGCTCCACCACTGTGCGTCTCTTAATCAAGATTGCGTTCTTTCTGCAATTAGCCCAGTGCAACTGATTGAGCCTCTGGGCAGCCCAGAGGCCCGATGCATAAAGGCAGGGCATTTATGTCCCTGCTGTAAATGGAGACATGCTCCCTTCAACATGGACCACATGGAGCCCTATGGTCTAATCTGGCCAGTGATGGCTTGGTGCTTTCTTCCCAGGGAAAGGGAACTTCTGTCAGAGCCGGGAAAACTGCTCAAACAAGGGAGAGAGGCTTTTCCACATCAGCGTGAAAGGAGGGAAGGAGGAAGGGGCAATGGCCCAGCACAGATGGAGAGGACACCAAGGGCGCATTGCGTGAAGGGGCAGGTTTTCTCCAGGCCAAGCCCAGGCCAGCAGAGCTGGCCCTGCTGCAGCCCATGGCCGGGCAAGGCGAGACTTTGAACTGGGACCTGGTCCCAGTGCTGCTGGGAAGGACGGACTCTGCTTTTCAAGGAAAATGCATCCTAGAAACAGGAGCAGCAGTCCCTGTTCTAGCCCATAACGATGCAAAACAGGTGAATGTGCTGGATGAATGTTTTTTGTTCATTTTTCCAGGCCAGCAACAGTTTGTGTGTAATCATTATAAAAGAACTGGCAGCCTCCGATCCACCATTACCATTTTTTAATGAAAATTGGAACAACAGAGAAATCCCAGAACAGCAAAGTATTCAGACAAGGTGGATGGAGAGAGCTGGACTAACCTGGCAGCCATTCTAGGAGAATCATAGAAAAGCTTGTACAGAATTCAATGAATAAGCAATTAAAAACGGGAGTGTAATCAATGACATTCAGGGTAATTTTATGAGGAGATAGGGCCTGTCAAAACAAGCTTGGTTTGCTTCTTTGAAGTCAGTTTTCCTAGTAACTGCATGAAAGGAATATAATATTGTAAGATGTTTGGTTTAATGCTGCCTGCTATTAATGTTACATACTAGGAAACAAGAACAGCTTAATGGAGAAATCCTAAAAATAGGAAATCCATTGAGAATCATCTTTGAGTGACAGTGTTATGGTGCAATTTTGCTATTAAGCCCATGATTACTACATCTGTGACTGGGATGTAAAAAGAATTTATATAATTTATAATAAAATTTCCAAGTAATACAAGGACTGGTGGATGGAGCAGGCAGTCATGAGAGAATGGAGGCAGCCACACAGAATCGCGAGGATCTTAAGATGTGCCTAAGCCAAACAAAAGCCAAAACCACTTTCAAGATGAAGCATTTGCACCTCAGACTGACAGAAAGCGGGCTGGACTTCCACCAAGACAAGAGCTCTGAAAAGCGTGCAGAGCATGCAGCATACCAGCCCAGCAGGGCACCTGGTGAATAAACAGCCAATTGATCCATAACTGTATAAACGAGGGAGGAATGGGTGAGAACAGAGAGATGTTTTGTCTTCCATCTATGGTGCTGGGGAGAGGTAAGGAAGAACGAGGTGGAGGTTTTTAAGAACACGCTGGACAAGTATCTGCCAGAAATGTTTTAGGGCGGGTTGCTCCTACCTGACACAGACAAATGCCACCTTGAGAGCCATACCCTCCCTAATTCCCATGAGTCTCTAAACACCCAAGTGGCTCTCAGACTCCAGGATGAGGTTTCCTCTGGAGCTTCATGCCATCCTGGATGGAGGGCTGCTCCGTCCCTTCATGTCACCTAGCTCAAGGCTGCGGAGAGCACATGGGAGCTGGAGGAGATGGGGCTGAATGGGCAGGAGGAGGGAGAGGAGCTGCCTGCCACCCCAAGAAGGGAGAAGACAGCTCCGGACAGCAATGGGGAGGGGGCAGGTAGGAGAGGTAGCCCCTGGGGAACGGGGCTGCATCAAGGCATCCTCCTGGTGAGCCTGCTCCAAGAAAGCCATTCCCTCCGCTACAATAAACCTGCCTTGGCTATGTATACATTACACTATGCAGCTGTTACTACCCAGAGCAAGAAGGCTGCTTGCTCAGACCAAGGGAGTCCAAACTCAAGGAAGGCACTGAAGGAGCATCCAGCCAAAGAAGGGCCACTGCTGGCACAGATGCAATATAAACAGCAGGTCCCAGAGGCTGGAGATGACCCTGGTCCTCAACAGCCAGGTAGGAAAGGAGGTGAACGTCCCAGGTCTGCATCTGTTCCTCTGAGGTTCCCATCCACCCGTCTGGGCTGCACAGTCTCCAAGGAATCAGTTCCCACACCGTCCCTTGGACAATCCGTGGCTGCTGAGATCTCCTATTGCACGTGCCCCGAGTAGACATCACTCATGAGCTTGCCATAGCTGCACTACCTCAATGCAAGTGCCCATAACAACCAGTTTGGACACAGCTTGAAGTGACTTGCACGAAGTATGGACCCTGTGGCAGAGCAGAAATCTCACCACAAGCCCTGGTCCATTCTTCTTGTCTGTATCTGCCATTCATTACCTACCAAAACTGGTCAGCTGTGCTGAGACCCCTTGGGGAGCTCAGGCAAGGAGCCCCATTGCCTTCCTCCTCCCAAACAGCAACCAAATAAAACAAGTTCTTTCAGCTCTTCTTCTGCTATTCAAGCTCCCATTTAAAAGCAGGACAAAGACAGGTAACTCTGGGAGTTTGTTGTTTTCTTTTTTCTCTTTTTTTTTTAAATCACATGTATTTAGCATTCCCACCCTGCACTTCGTCTGTCTGTCTCTTCACGCTTCACAGCTTCACTTTTTTGGCTCAAAGCAAGCTTTTGCTGGCAGTGAACATGTGTGTGTGTGTTTGGGAGATGTTCTGGAGACCCTGCTGAACTCCAGCCAGGGAAGACGCTGGATTTCAGGGCAAAAATGATTGCGATAATTATTTGTTATAATAAATTATTACAACAGTGTATGTCCCACCTGGGATCCAGACCCAACGATTAGTGCAATGCCCAAACACAAGGAAGAGCCCTTCCCTGGCCCTGAAAGAATTTATAAAAGAATAGACAACAGGGTGGAAAGGGTTGGGATGGCACAGAGAGCCCCAGGTCGCACAACTGCTGGGGTGGTATCCTGCAATAGAGGCACATACATGGGAGGATAGTCCTTCTTGCACGGGAAGGACTCCGCTTTTGATGCCAAAGGCTGTGAGTTCAGTCCCCTCTAGCAGCATTTTGCTTTTTGCACGGGAGAGGCTGAGCTTCTACCATTTAGCGGAGTGGTGGTGGCTTTTTAAGCCAGTGAAATAGTCTTCAGTATTGATTAGCAACCTAAGTACCTGATGTAATTTTGCCCCTTCCATTTTAACACGTATTTTCTATGAGTGCTATCATTGGAGCGACTGACCCCTTTGAACACACATCAGAGTGAATTCCCCTTACCCACAGGGAACCAGCGCTGCAACTAAACGTGACCAGGCTTCCCCTCTTTCCACATAACAGTTCTCAAAACTTTTTTCCCTTTCCATTTCTGGGCTCCCTGTGAAGACTTGACTTCTGTTTTGGAAACCACTGCTCACGGGAGAAGAAAGATCATGAGATGATCTGCAGCCCCACAGCAGAAGAGGCAGCAAATCCCTTCAGTAAAACCTCTCTCCTTGGTTAGGCCGTTAACTGACTGTTAATGCAGCCTGCAAACTTTGAAACAAAAGATCTTTTTCTCCTTTCCTGTCTTTAATGTTAAAGGTCTGTAGTACACTTTGCGTCACTTGTTTTTGTGAAATACTCCTGTATTTTTGCAATCACAGCCAGGCAAATACCCTAAGGTTAATAGAAGAGACCAACAAACATTTCCACTCTCAAGCTGATTACTGACTTGTGGGAAAAACTCAGAAATAAACCTTAAAAATGTTGATAACATTGCACGTAATATAGAACTTCTGGCAACCATCAGAATGTCTAGGTGAGAAAAACTTAGGGTACAAACAGAGTAAGATAAACAAGAAAGCACAGAATTTGCAAGGCTGTGGAACTAAATTTAAGAACTTCCACCTTGACAAATTAAAATACTTAATTTTCTCTTAAACACATGCAAATAGCATTGAATCACATGACAGCACCTTTGGAAAATCATAGATATGGAAAATCATAGATTTGGAAAATCGTAGATTTGGAAGTGACCATGATCTGATTGCTAGTCATTAGCAAATTAACTCAGTGAGATACATTACTCCAGGGGCATTATATCAGGTGTCTACACTTACAGGTGGTTTACTGAAGCGTTGAAGATGAAATCCGGTCTATAACTTTAGGCATTTGAGTGTGTAAATTCTCACTTTTCCCTCTATGCCAGGGAATCACTGTTGCTCAAAGACAAAGAGAAAAGACTGGATCTGAGCTTCCTCGCCCTACCCAGAAGACATCACCAATGTATTTCTCCCCCTCCAGTCCCCAGACCAAAACAGGGATGTGGCTCCAAAGTGGCACCAGCTCAAACAGGAGCTCCCTCTTCCAGCCGGAGCGGACTCAGAGCGGGACAGGTGGGAGGGAAGGGAAGACCACGCTCTCACCTGTTGGTGAAGACCTTGCTGTAGTTGAACACCTGGATCTCCAGGATCTCATTCCCGTCGACATTGCTGGCAACCGGCCAGCGGAAGGTCTGCAGAGAAAGGACAGGATGGAGATGTTAGGCTTGTTTAAGCTGCCGGAGAGTCGCTGCAGACTGAGCTGAGAGGTCCGTAGAAAAACGCTAACTATCCCTCTGTCCACTGACAGTGAGACACATTCCAGCCCCTTTATATATATATATGTGTGTGTGTGTGTGTTTATATATATATAAACATATATATATATAAAACACATATATATATCACTTTCATTTGGAGATTTTTTTCCCCCTCTCCAAGCCAAGAAATCAGTCTGCCAGCATAAATCACTGGAATTTCACCAGTTTTCCGAGTCATGGATCCCTTGTGGCCTCCCGAAGCTGAGCAAACCCGTGATCGAGCTGCTATCAGTGCATCGCAGGAAGGCAGCAGCGCTGAGTGACTCAGAGCCAGAGGGAGTGGGAATGCGACTCCCCAGATGCTGATGCAGCAGGGCAGATTCCTAAGTCGGTTAGAGGCATGACAGGATTGCATTCAAAGTCTTGAAAGGAAAGTGTTTATCAAGCAACTTCACAGGAAGAAATTTGCAACTTTTCAGAAATACGCCAACACTTGTCTTGTAAGCTAATCTTTTCCCCTTTACGTTCTTCACAGTGAGTCAAGAAACAAATCAAAAAAATCCTGAAATATAAAAGAAAAAAACCAGAAATGGGCCCACAGTAGTAATGTCATTTTGCTTGTCACAGGGAATGGGAACAAGGCCCTGTACCCAACAAAGCTGCTGTATACCATGTTTGCAGAACCGTGGCTCAGTTAGGGTGCTTCTCAGTAAATGGACATGGGATGAAGTGGCAGATAGACCGCAGAGAATATCCCAGTGAGGACACTTCTTGGGACAACCCACAGGCACCTGCTTGCGGCCCAGTGCTAGTCAATGGCTTTATCAATGTGCCACTGTCAGCGGTCGGAAGATTAGGAAGGACCTCCCAGATACGTCAGCCCAAGGCTGCTGCGACAAGCAGCTACAACATTCGATCAAACCCTGCAAATAAGGCCCTTACTCTCCCATAGATGCTCCAGGGATATGAAACCAGATGATTCAGGCGGCAGGGTATCCAACAGCAGGGTCTCAGCCTGTCCACGCTACAGCCTGGGGAAGACGCCAACTCTGCCGAGCAGGGCAGACTGCCCGAAGCACGTGGTACTGACGCTCTCCAGCCTGCCCCTGCTCAGATAGGAGGGCTCCGATTGCAGGCAACTTTGCAGGGAAAATTTGTTGCAAGGGACATGCAGTGGACATTTGCAAGGGGATGACCGCCACCCTGATGTCCTCTCTGGTGGTCCTCACACCAGTGAAATTCCTGGCACATCAGGAAGGCAAGGCACCTTTCCTTCCTCCTGATTCACCCTCCCTACCACCACCTCGCTCCTCATTTTATAGTTGCATTTATTTTAACTTCTCCACCGTGGGGATGAAGCCAGTATGTAATTTAGGCTTTCCTCATACAACATGTGCATTGCTCTCTGCTTGTTTCCTCCCACTGCTTTGATGCTCAATAAGCCAGTACTAGCTAGGTTGACAAACAGCACAGCTATGTAGGGAGTAATCCCAAGATTCATTCAGTAGACGCCTGTTCCCTGCTGCAGTCACCACACATCTCTGGCCTGAGAAGTTGTCATATCCTGACTGCTCGGTGGGTGCAGATGGACAGCCAAAGCACACAGTGCCCAGACAACGGAGCAGATGGTTCAGTATCAGGTGCTCTTTCCCCCAACGTGTTCTTTTCCACCATGACCCTCAGAGACCCGGTGGTGAAGAGGACAGAGCCCACATGCATGATCGCATCAGGAGCCCACCGACTTCCACAGTCTTCTAGATGTTAAACTGGTCCTATCTACTATTTGCAGTTTCAGCCAGACAGAGGACTTCCCATCTTACTTCGCACCAGGAGGCAATGTTTGCAGGGTCTGCCCTAGAGGTGGCTGAAGAGATCAATAGGTGGATTTCAGGGTTAAGCCTTTTGAAGGGCCAAACTCCTAATTTTTAATGATAATAATAATTTACTATTTGATAAGCTGATTTTCTAGGATCAGGACTTCTCATTGCTTCTGATGCAGAGAGAAAAGACCCAACCATGAGGAACATGATTTCTGCTTGGATCTTCTTGGCCCTTCCTGATGCTGTGTCTATGCATCCTCATCATGTCAACATAGCCTCAACTTTTCTCTGTATCCTCAGCCCTTGGCTACTACAGGACAGACCCTGCTACCTCTAGAGAAGAATAAAGCACAGTCCAAGCCCAGGTACTTTTCCACTCGCACACATCTGACTCAGGAGCAAGACTTTAAAGGAAGTCCTGAGGCTCTTCATGAAACCCCAGCTGAGCTCAAATCCTGGACACAGCTACAACCTTGAGCCTCACTGGGGGAAAAGTGGCTTAGGTTTGTAGCCCAGCTCTGGCAGTGAGCTGGGATTCAGGTGGTTGTCCTGGAAGCTGGGGTAGCTGGTTCAAAGGAAACGTCACTGGTAGAAGGTGGCTGTGGTGCATTTCTGAGGGCCAGTTACAGACAAAGCTGTCTGACCTTTTAAGAAGTCACCAGAAAGTCTTCCTTGAAAATATCATCCTCTGCTTATCCATAGACCAAATCTGGGGGAGGAACCAGAATGAGCGAGTATCCCTCCCTCTGTCAAAAATGAATTTGGGGAAGTCTCTGTTCCCCATTTCTTGGGCTATACATGCAGAGGACAGAGGCTATCCCTTGCTCTGTGTGCACATACAAAACCAAGCACAGGGAAGTCCTGGTCTACAACTAGGTCTTCTCCAAAAAGCTGATCCCAGGCCTCAGGTGTGGCCACCACGGTGAGGTGTAGAAATAAAGGTAGGCACCCCACTCTCTGTTAACGGTGTGTCAGGAAGCGAAATAGCAAACAAGGTCACTTGGAAAGTGCAGTGGCCTAGAAAGACTCCCGAGTTCCCCACAGAACTGCCTTTCTGAGAGCTTTCTGCCTCAGGAAGCCTGCTCAGGGATGTTGATATTGCAGCCCATACACAGCCAGAGAGCAAACGCTGAAGCAATGCACACCCAGGAGAGCGCCTGCTCCTGCAGCACAGGACGGCAGCAGGCTGAGCACCGCAGGGGACCAGCAAGGGAAACACGATGTGGAGGAGCAAGCTCCAATCTGCCGTGCTCTGAGACTGCGGCGTATTATCCTGGGAACATTTTTGCACTGCTATTTCCTCTTTATTATTTTTGGCCTGGGGCACACACGTGCCTCTCTGTGAGCCCTCGCTGCTGTTGGAGGATGTCTCCAGCCCTGGGAAGAGTAGCAGCATTGCTTAGCCAGCAATCCAGCTCCAGAAAGAGACTGTTTCCAGAGGGACTCACATTTGCAGAGCCTCTAGTGCAATTTGCTTAAGGCACTGAAGAGTTTTGGCTAAAATCTTGGCAAATGCAATATAGGGAATCATTTTCTGCTGCCAGAAATAAACCATTCATGGAGCGCAACTACGAGTCTTTCTTGGGATTGGACCTCAGAAAAGAACTCTGAGATCTGAATTCTGCTGCAGATCCCCTGGATTTGGCTCAGTCATTTGGGACAGAACCCACACAAGATGCCCTCAGTTTTGGGGTTAAGAATCAGGGATGGGATTGCTCTACTTTGACTTAGAAACCTAGAGGTTACTTACTGAAATCAAAACCAGTTTTTCTGGGCTTTCTGTCATCGGAGAAACTTTTAGCACTTCCAGCATACAAACCAAGTCAAGACTCATGCTTTGGGGGCCCACACTCTTTCTGGACAGGGTCTATCTAGCCAAGACGATGTGCCTTAAATCTAACCAACTAATGAACTGATTTGTGGTACCCCACCCTGTTTCCCGTTCATTTTACAGATCCATTTTTCCATGCTTCTAGTGGTGAACCCCACAGCAATTTCTCTGCTCATTGCTCTCCCTTCGGCTGCTGTGTGCGTCTCTGACTGTCATTTCATTTTGAGCTCTTTGGAGATGTGGATGTGGGATCTTGAGAGTCTGGGCCACGTCTAGCACATCGTGGGAGGGAGTCTGACAATAACGAGTGAACCTGACTGCATCAAGGAGGCTGCAAAATAGGAGACTGATGGAAATGAAAGTCTCTGTACTTATCTCTGAGTTACAATCACCGCAGCCACAGCAGCTATAGCAGCAAAAAAATAACTCAAAGGAACAAGTTTATAGCTGATTTCTTTCCTAAGATAGACTTTTTTATGTTATTTTTTTAAGCCTGGAAAGGATTATTAGAGTCACACAGCCTGACCTCTTAAAAAACCTAGCCATGAGTTTTCATCTTTCACTCAGAGGTTTCTAAAATACAGATGCCTTGTGGCTGAATCAATGTGTTTTGTGAAGGGAGAGGGGAAAAAAAAAGAAGATATCCCAGAATGCAAGCAACAATTAATTATACTTCCAGATAAGTAGCTTCCACAGATGATTATCTTCAGTGGTAAACATTTGCACCACATTTCTACTTTAAATTCATCAGCTTCAGCAATCTGGCCTTGGCTCTCGTTCAACCTTTGCCCATAAAATTAAGCGGCTACCAAAACTCCTTCATTTAGCCTTTTAGCAGCTCCCCCTGATTTCATCCCTTGCTGCCTCTGGAGATGCATCGAGGGAGCTGCCCTTGCGCTGAAGCCACAGCCCTCCGAGGCAGCATTGGTTGCAACCGGTCAGAACTGCATTTTCCCCAAAAGAGACAAAATAATCCGAGTGTGGAGCTGCATCCTTCTTCTAAGGGAAATGTGTGTCTTTGGTGCAGGTCAGAGTAACACGGTGAGAGAGCATTTCTGCAGCCTGCTCTGTCTCACTCTGCGTGTTGCTTCAGACTGGACCCACAGTGTGCAACGAGGTGCAAGGCTCGGGGCAAAGAAATGCCCTAAGCCCGGACCACGAACAGCAGGGAGACCCGAGATGGGCTTCGTGCTAAAAGCACGTTACGCTGGCTCTCCAAGGGAGCACATTATCTCATTGCAAATTCATGTCACTGATACCAAGTCAGCTGCAGGTCACCCGAGGACCTGCGCTGCATTCACACATCCTCGTCCCTTTGCAAGCAGGTTTTCTTTGCCTTAACATCTCTGCAGGGCGCTGCCCTCCATGTAAGCGATGAAAGAGGGTAAACGTTTGGACTGAAGTTTTCTCAGCTAATTTACAACAGGCCCTGAGGGACCACTTTCCTTCATCAATTCAAAGTGCCTGCGCTGAAGCAGAACACTGTGTGGCATTTAATGCAGCCTGAGAAGCTAACGCGAGCCAGCACGCCTGTACCTGCAGAGCAATTCAGAGGCAGCAGAAGTATACGTTAACTCCCAAGCTTGCCTTCGAGCTGCTTTCCACTAAGCCACTAAAATCCACCTGCAATAGTGACTGTGATACACCCCCAAATCTAAAAGCGCTCCCTAAATTTGGCAAGCATTGAGATCCGTCGTCTGTCCTCTCCGGTGCAGCCCCTCCTGTGAGAGCCTGACCTTTGCATGGGGCTGCACTACAGGGCTGCTTTTCACTGTATATCCCTAATAATCTATTATCCATAATGATGCCAGAGGGCTCCTGGGACAGGGAAGCAGGGGATGGCTCAGAGGCAGGCTGGAAGGCTGCTGCTGGAAAGTGTCTTGTATCTGTTTAAAAGCTGGCAATGGCCTTTCTGCTTCAGCAAGAGCAATGGAGTTAGATAGCCAGGTGAAAGCCACAGACTTTAAACTTATCCAGTGCAAATAGGCAGGCTTGATGGCCCACAGCGTCACCAAATCGTGGTGAATGACACTGGAAGGGCCTCTGAGAGCATGTCTCAGCTGTCCTGCGGCATCAGCTTCAACGAAACTTGCAGGTCAGTTTTACAGAGATGAACATCCAAGTGTTTTGGAAAACACTCCTGCTGTGCCACTGTGGATGCAGGCTAAGAAACAAAGTAAACTGGCAACAAGCAATAATAGCTGAACTTCACATCTAAGCGAGGAACGTGTTCGAGGTGCTGAATGCTCCTTGCTGGGGATGGCAGGTTAGACCAAATCTGCCAACGGTGAGGTTTCACATCTCCTTCTGAATCACATGTGGGACCAGTTGGACATCTGTTCCCTATGGTTTCCTCTCCCCTCTTGTCTCTCTGCACCTGATCTCTTGGGACTGGTGATTTCACATCCGTAAAGAATCCCCCCAGCTGAGGCACTAAGTACTATGTCACTGTTAAAATAACAGAATATTGCGTGTGCGTGTGCGTGAATTACAGTGGGACGGGGCTAGAGGAGCCCTAACCTACCCTCCTGCTCTGTGCCCACACCACCGTCTGCTGCCTGCGCTTCAGCAGGGCGCTGAGCACTGACGCAGCTCACATCTCCATGCACAACAGTAAAGCAGGGCCAATTCCTGCTTCCCGTGAGCTACCGCAGCCCAGAAGTGTCCTGCACACCTGGAGGGGTAAAACAAAACCCTGGAAGCTGTATTTGCACCAGCCATCCCAGTTTAACCCACCACCAGCACTAGCTGAACAGCAGCATAAAGTAGACACAAGCAGGAGCCTGGAGGGGATGTAAACCCTCATTCTCCAGGACACAGTCCAACTTCTAACTACGGATGTCAGGAGGAAAGTATCCCTGGAGGACACCTATCCCAGAGGTTTCCATCAGGGCCAGTCCAGCTGTGTGCCAGATGGGGCAGAGGGAAGGAGAGGGCTGCACAGCTGGAGCAGCATCACGTAGATCCAAAGTTCATGCAAAGCGGTGCTGGCACTAGCGGGGATGGAAAGAGAGATAGAAGCAGAGAGGTGAACGGAGCTGATCCGACCCTGCTTAATAACTACCAGGTTCCCGGGGGAATGAAGCTTTGCACAACTGAAGACCACTTCCATTCCCCTGCCCAACAGGATATGGCTATTCCTTATTTTCCCTGTTCTGTCCAGCTGCAGCAAGACTGTCTCTGAGCCATTGCAGGCTGGCAGTGGTGCAAAGCTGCCAGCATTATATACCCTACCCTTCTCCGTCGAGCCCAAAAGCTCATCCAGAAAGCGGTGAGTGACTCTCCTCCCTCCCTCCTTGGCATATCTGAAATGCCACGTAAACTGCCTGGTAATTTAAACAGAGGAAGAAGGGATAGTCCTTGGAGAGGAGAAAAGCAAACAGTTCCCCCTCTCGATTGCATCACATTTGATTTCTTCTGCAGTGAGGGAGCTGCAAATTGACAACTCACAACCGCTGACCAGCTCAAGACCTGACCTCAGGGAGCAGGAACCTCCCGCTGCAGAAACGCCGGGAGAAGACGTTCACTAGCCCATCCCGGCGGGAGGCTCTGCCCAGGCTCAGGCGGTGCCTGCCCTCGTTGCAGACCGCTGCAGAGAGCCGCCCCAACCCCATTCCCAGGCTGTTCCCAGAGGGCAGCTGCACTCCTGAAAGCACCAGTGCCAGGGACGTGGTGCATCACTTAAAGCAGCCTCCAGGCTGCTCTTGATGTTGCACCAGTCCCTGGGTGGGACATGCTGGGAACCATCCATGCACCAGGGCTGGCCTCTTCCTAGTGCCACGGCTGTTTGCAAACACGTCTCCTCTGAGCCCACTGCAGGGAATGGGCAGGGATGGCTCCAGGGAGCGGCAGGAGCAGAGGAAGGGCAGGAGGAGAGCAAGTGCAAGCTGCACCCCAAATGCTGGGATCCCCTGCTGCAGCGCACGGCAGAGCCCTCCCTCCTGTCTGGCTGCCTTCAACCCCACTCGCCCCTTCCAGCCCATTTTTGGCTGGGTTGATAGCGAGCAGCGCTCAGCTGGGACTCAGCACCATCCTGACTGCCTCTGGGATACTCTCCCTGCTCCCTCCCCATCACCGTGGCATCGCTCGGTGCTGGGGCTGCTCCCGGTAGCTCCCTTCCTTTCATTACCCTTCTTCCTTCCCTCGCTGGCTGGCTGTTTATTCTCCTTACTGGTTTTATTGTTAAAAGCCGTATTAAAAGTCCTGTGGAAAGCTAAGCAAGTGATGTCAGCTGGGTCAATTTATTTGTTCTATTAACGGAGGAAAAAAAAGATAGGAACACAGAAATGTCCTTGCAGAATACAGAAGCCAGACACTTTCCAGCGAGGCTGTTTTTAAGAGAACTGGGAAAAGGCATCTTTCACAAGTGATGTCTCCCCTTTTACAGCTGCTGGTTTTTTGCAGCACCTAGGAGCCTTTGCTGGACACACGTCCCGACACCACCCCTCTCCCCTGGCTTTCCAAGATACGCAGGTGCCTTTACAAGATTTCACGGCTCCTGGTCATAGGAAGAATCAAAACGTGGCCACATTTAAGATTACATTAGACATAGCCATGGTCTTAATGGGCTATCTAAGCCCAGCACCGTTACTAGACTTCTCTTTTCCTTCAGGAATACCTTCCTCCTGTGGTTGTGGGAGAGCAGCAGGACAAAGCCTTCCGAAAAGGAGCCATTTGGGATGCACACGGGACACAATACAACTGTTCCCGATTACATAAAACAGAGCCAAAGAGCTGCATCTACCCTCAGGAATAGCCAGCAGCTTATCTTCCCCAAGCTCTGGAGAAGCACAGGTTTTGCATAATTCATTAAGCAATGAATAAAAATAATTGCAAAAAAAAAAAAAAAAAAAGAATGAATCCAAATAAATAGAAATCATTGGGGCAACTCGAATTCAGCCTGCTAGCAGGTTCTCATGAATGTTAAGTAGTGGCAGGGAAGGCTGACGTCCTCGTTAACTCTGTCTAAAAAGCTTCTGGCTTCACATGAACCTAATAATTTTCTGCTTGTCCCTAGCTCTGAGACAAGGCAGGGAGCATCCTCTTCATCTTCACCCTACTTCATGTCCCCTCCCAGAACCAGCTCAGCCGCAAAAGCCTTCCCCAGACAGAGGATAAGAAAATCCCCCATCCAACCCCCCATCCTCATGCAGTGTCACTATTTTGCCCCATCGAGGGGGAAGGAGGGGGAGATGGGGCCATTTCTGAGGCTTGTGGTTCGTATATGATCGGTGCTCCAAGGAGCCACCTGAGCACTATGAGAGCGCACAGATAATTGAAAAGTAGTGTGAAATAATACCCCACCTCTCTCACCTGGCTGACATTAAACTCGTTGCAATATTCCAGGAGAACTAGAAAGTTAAAGAGGGACTAAAGCTGCGAGTGCCTCTGATAATGCATCAGGCTTTGCAGAGGGGCAGTGCAAGTCAGGTGGACCTGCTGGGGGGCAGGCAGACCCTCCCATTTGTCTTTAACTTTCCTAAACCATGCAGTGCCCCGAAGCTGATGCCATACGCAGTGCTCGGTATTTCTCCGGCGTGCAGCCGGGGCCACGGTGCAGGATCCCAGCTCTCCGGAGCCCCCGTGGCTGGCAGACTGCCTCGCTGCAGCCCAGCACCACCACCCCTAACCTGCCATGCATCTCGCCACAGAGAGATGCACCCGTGCACCCTAACAGCCTAGCTGCTGAAATCACCCTCCAAGCTCTTCATCGCTAATAGGATGCAGGGGGCATCACCGGTGGTCCCCTTTGCCTAGCAGTTAAAGGCAAAAAATCATAGAGGTTGGGTCATGGAGCAATCATATCTCCATGAGTGAGCTGACACCCACATACTGCTCAGCACATCCTTCTCCAGCCAGAGGACACTGCCCATTTGGAATAGAGAGAGTCATTTTTTGCCCAGCCCATATGCACCCATCACTTCACTGCATGGGGGAACACGTGGGGCTGAGCCTCATATTGGGCACGGTGCCTTTCTCCTCATGGTGCTCCCCGCAGGTCCTGTCCCTGGCTCGATATCCGAGATGTTACATAAACCTCCTCTGCTTTAAATCTTGCATAACCGTCTCCCGGTGCAGAGTAAGGGCCAGGAAGGCTGCTAGGCACAAGCCATCCATGCCGCACATTGGTGGCTCCCTTCGGCTTCCCCAGCAGCAAGGATTCGCCAGCTCCCTGCCAGGATATTGCTAATTGCTACGCCTGGACGTGGACATATGCAAAGGACAGGACATGCCCCTTCTGCCTATCCCTTGAGGTTACACGCCAAGCATGGTGACTACGGCCAATAAAACTTGCCAGCTGGACTTGCTATCAATGACATGATGATTTTCCATGTGTGCACACAACCCGAACAGAAATATCTGCTTTCCGGACGGCCCTCTCAGCTAATTACTACAAGCAATGCAAGACACGTTTACTACTTCACGACAGATTTCTTGTTACTCCAGTATCCACACTTCTATCATGGCCATCGCATCAGAAAGTCCTTCAGCGGCACAAGATAATGAGAGATTTAATAGAGAAGGAGGAAACATGGCTGCAACTCGTAACATGTTTTTTGGTGTGGCTTGTGCTCTGCACTACATGATAAGAAGGATGCACCTAAGCAACTCCGTCCAGCTTCTCCGTGTGCGGCAGGGTTACACCACTGGTATTACTGCTCTTACAGAGCTCTGAGCAACTTACAGAGAAGGGCAAGCAGCAGCATCCCCGTTTCAACACGCACAGAAGCCAAGGCCCCTTTGGTCTAGTCTTGCAGATTTGGCTGAATTCACAGCCAGTCACCAGCAGAGCTCGAAAGCTGGGCCCAGGAACGTAGGTTTGCCTTTCCCTCCAAATTGCAGTAATGTAGATCTCATTGATAGTTCCCTGTAACTTTTCCTGCCCAGAGAAAATGTGTTTTTGATATTGCTCACTATGTGCCATCAGAACTCAACAAACTATTTTGTTTTGGGCCAGCTGGATAGTATCCTGCCACGGATGCTATAGCAGAAGCTGTGTGTCTGACGTAGCATTAGGCACCTGTTTAAGCAACTGAACGCTTTATGGAGTGGCTATACCCCTCTGGGGTCATTGATTAGACCCTGTGGAGAGAAACCAGTTCTTTTAGGATGAGAGTCACATGCATCTCTATCATTAGAGTAGGAACCATGGGATGCATCACTCATCACCCAGCACAAGGAGACAAGAAGAGCCCAAAGCTTGGTCCAGGCACACAAGGTTGCTCCAGATAACCCGTCTCACTCTGCTGCAGTTCACTGCGTAGATACTACCAGGCTGATTTTAACCAGGTTTGCAGCGAGGCACTCACGCTGGGAACTGTTACAAGCATGACAGATATGGGAACAGTGTGACACTCACCCCCACACATGCAGTAAGAGGCACTAGACAAAAATATGATGCACACTGTAGAGTCCTAGTATACACCTACAGTTCAAGGCTTTCTTTTAAGTGTTCTCCTTTAAGCTCTACAGCCTCTGTCTTCATGGTGTGCATCTCTTTCCATCCTCTCCTGCACACTGCCTGGGGACACAAGTGCCTCAGCGCTTGGCTGGGATGCTCCCAGATCGTTGTGCAGCACCAAGCACTCAGAGCAACCTGCATCTGGTATCCCATGGCAGCAACAAGCCTGAAACCGTGAGCTGAACAGGTGCTTCCCCTGCCTCCAGCCCTTCGGTGCAGGGCAGGGAAGGATCTCTGCATTGAAATCACAGGGGGTTTTGAGATAGAAGCAGCTCTATCAGTGCATATCTCTGTCATTATTATTCAAGTCAATTATTATAATAACAAATTACCCTGTGCACATCTATAGAAATTGGCATCCCATTAACATGAGCAGCTTCCCCACAGCTGACTCTATTTTGTAGGAAAGCGGTTGGAGACCCTCCTCCAGCTACCTCCTTGCTGTGCATCCTTAATCCCATTCAACCCTGGAGGCAGCAGAGGGGGAGTCTACCCTGCCGTGCCCTCGCTGTCCTGGGCTTCCTCTTCCCTTTATCCTCCCTGGCAATTTAGGGAGTGCAAGAAGATTAAGATCTTGCCCTAAAACTTGGGGCAAGGGCTACTCCTAACGGCAGAGCGTGTTATCTCATGGCTGGACCTGATCTCTAGACTGAGTCGAAAGGGTCTCTGGACACGCGCCCATCTCCGTCTGTAATTTGAAGGCCAGTCTGTTACCTGGCTTTGCATCAGGGCTCAGAAACCGCGGATCCACTCTGCAAACCCTGCCCCGGAGAAGAGGGCTTTGCTCCAGGCTGGTCTGGCACAGCTCCACCACTGTTTATCACTTAGTCTCCCCAGCCAGGGCGGGAATGGGGCTCGGACCACACCATGCTGGATCACCAAGAGGGGCCAGAGGAGCTGAGTATGCTTCTAGCTGCACAAGATGGGAACACCATGGGATTTATCGCCCCACAAAAATATCCTCCAGCTGGTACCAGGATGAAAGCTTATACTCTTAAGGTGAAAAAGCTTTAGAAAGGGATAAAGATTTTAAAGATCTCAATATTCTCCATAGCCTCCTGTATTCTCCAGCCCCTGGGAGCAGGTTATCTTCTCTGAGCAACACAAAACAATCAAAGGAAACATTCGTTCTCTTTTGAATACATATTTCCATTTTGAATGTGACTTCTTAGCAGCATCTCTATTTCCTGCTTGTGTGGGTGACCTTATTTCAGTCTTCCCAGAATATTTTCAAGATAACTGCTGAAGACAAAGCTGCATTTCAAAACCACACAGAACCTGAGTTTCAATTCCTTCTTCTCTTCCTTCGCAAGCCCAAAGCTGAGAGCTAAAAGCCAGTACATCTTCCTATTTGCACCAAAAGACAGTCAAAAGTGAACAAACCGGCTCGTCACCTGGTCTGATTTGAGGAATGCAGAAGGGGTCGGGGTGGGGGTCGAGGAGGCTGTCATGCGTTTTATGAATAAATGAGGAATTGGGAATTTGTGACAAGGGCCTGAACTCAGGAGCTCTTCCCTTTTATGCAAGGAAAAGGAGAGCCACAAGTCCAGCAGTATTTGCCCAGTGGATAAGAGAAATTTTTTTCCTGAAACTTCAGTGCAAACAACATGGATTTTTTGTCTAATTAATCATTTCCCAAATGCACCAGCCCTGTTTGTGCTGGGACACAATAGTGCTGTGGTGGAGGGGAAAGGGAGACATAGACCTAAGTCAAGCTGCCAAGATCATGGCAGGATTTTATCCCATGGGGAACGAGGGGGCTGTAGGTCCTGATTAGCTCAGCTCTTCCCATGTCGGGGGCATCCCACAGCCTCAGCCAGGCCACTGCCCTTATGGCCCCCCCCTCAAGAGACCTGTTTGGTACCTGCAGGGAGAAACCCTGGAGCAGGAAAAAAAAGATGCCAGCACACTCAGATTTGAGTTCTTCACCTATAACTACTTTTCCCTCTGATAGGAGCTGTTGCTGCCATGGGAATCCCTCTCCCTTCCAGGCACCAGAGCAAATAGTGAAACCAGCTCAGCATCTCTGCCCAGCATCGCTCCAACGTGGTGGCACATAAGAGGAGACCTACCCTGAGGACGGCGTTAAAATCTGAAGATGGACATGCCTGAAAAGGAGGTCACTGAAAAACAAACTAAGTGCAAGCGAGACCACGAGGAAAAGACATCTCTTACCTCATCAAACCTGGCCTCATCCTCACAGTTTTCAAGCACTCGGGTGTAGAAGGACAGCCCTGGGGAGAGGAGAGGAGAAAGAGGTTGGTTAGACCAAGGCGAGAAGGCAGCAGCCCTGGGAGACGTGGGCAGGAGCTGGCACGAACCCGACAACAGCACCGATGTGCAAGGGCAGGAATTGACTGGGCTGGGGAGAACGAGCCGGTGAAGCGTGCGAGCACAACAGCAACACGTGTGCATACGATCGCATGTGTGCAAGCAGGCGTGTGGGCAGGTGGGACACACGACATGCCAGCAGGTGAACCCAGGTTCGCTAAAGGTAGAAATCTGAGAGAGATTTTGCCTCATTCATTGTGGGTGTGAAATAACTGAGGCAATTTAGTCCTGAACGGGAAAGCCCACACTGGCACTAAACACATTAACTTGCTTTAAAAGCTAATTGAAAAGGATTTTCTGGAGTGCCCCTAGTCGGTGTGTTCAAGCCTGGCCACGAGTATTGCAGAGCAGATGAAACACAAACTAAAGAGGAGACATGCACAGAGACACGCTACATGTAAGAAGCAGTGGCTTGGAAAAGATACTCCAGAGGGGACAGTCATCCACTGTCTGACCTATTTCTCCTGAGAGCACGTGTTTCGACAAGTGACCATGGTGGGACCCCCCAACCCCATGTTATTCTAGCCTAGCTGAGTATAACCGTAATTGCTTCATTAAATAATATCATTATCCACTAGTGTCCAGTGGTGCCGGGGGCTGGTGGTCTCTGTGAATGATCTCTCATTTACAGGCAGCTAATCCAGAGAGGAAGCCTGGCCAAGGAGCTCTTTTATAACCCCATCTGCGATCGATTAGCTGACAAACAGTCTAATTACGCCAGGGCTGTTCAGGTCCCCTCCTCCCACAAACACAATTATGCTGATCTGAGAGTGAAAACCCTGCTGCAGGCAAGAGCAGCCCCCAGGGCAGGGACAAGCTCTTGCACTGGGCTGACCACTACGGTATTGAACCAGGGGGTCCACCAGCCCCAGCTGCAGCACACAGGTGTCTGGTTTGGGAGGAAAGATGTCCCATCTTGGTGTCAGGGGTGCAGTGCACACAGGGGCAGCTGGGACAGGCGTTTGCAGGGTGCTACATGCTTTTATCCCCCCCAAAACTTGCCCAAACTCTGGAGGACAGACGTGCATCCTCATGTTGGCTGGGAGGTGGTAGGGAGCAGGCACAGACCTCATGGGCAAGTTAAGAAAATTCACAGATTCACACTTCAGAGCTTCCCACTCCCTTCATGCCTGTTTGTTCTCCCACCCTGGACATTTTTCTGGTCTTCCTGCTGAAGCCAGCCTGAAAAGCAACTCTTTGCAGAAAATCCTGAATTCACTCATAGGTGAGTTCCACTTGCAGAGCAAAGAGGTGGAGAGCTGGGAAGCTGCAATGGCAACTGATCTGGGGCTTTTCAGGCCCATTTCAGCCAGCCTGGAGCACGCACAGGGCAGCTACTGTGGAGTGACTGATGCTTCACAAGTCACTGAAATCAAAAAAATACCCTCAAATCTCTTAGGAATAATTGAGAGGGTCACAAGGGCAAGTGAACCTGTAGGTTAGCAACCCCCCCCGCCCCATTGCCCCAGGGTAAGACTGGCCCCAGCACCCTGTCCCTGGAAGCTTGGCAAGTCAAGCGGCCTGTGCCATCACGGGAGATTGGTCCCTTTTATTGAGGGCTGGGATCAAATTTTGGCCACTCTGATGGGGTAGGGGCAGAGCCCACGTCACCACTCCACTTCCAGATCAGGAGATGGAAAACTTGACAAGTCTTCCTGGCTTCTGCCATGGGTTCAGTGGGAAATGGTGAGCAAGAACCTACTCCTGTCTGTGCCTCAGTTTCTCCTATTTGCAACATTCAAATACTGATGTTCAGCTATGCTTCGTACCGGCTCAGGGGAATACAGGGATCCCCGGAAGAAGAACAGTGTTATTTTATACTAAGCCTACACTTTAGTTAATCTCAGCCCTGCACTCCTAAATGAGTCTTTTCTCGGGAACAACCATTTTATGAGTTGTGATTTATTAATCTCCTAATTGAGCTGAAGTCAAGCAGCATTTCAGAGCGCTACCACCTGCAAAAACGCACACGGAAGCCTGTCACTGGAGTCGCTTTCTTTAACTTTGCGCAATGATAGATCCTCTCAGCTGAATGAGCAAAGACCCACTTGGAAAGCCCTGCTCCAACCCCCCGGGCTGTGATGCTGGTGGGCAGGGAAAGGGGAATGGCCGGCTGGCAGCAGGGCTAGCCAAGAGAACAGCACTTTCGGCAGCGCTCGCTGGGCTGCAATAGCCCTAGGAGAACCGGAATAATCATGAATGTCAGCACAACACTTCTTGCAGGTTTTGCTGAGGACTCCAAAATTTGCACAAGTTGGCAAGATCTGCATTCGGGGATCGCGGCTTTGCTCCAGAGCCCACTGCAGGCACTGCTGGGGTGGAAAGGGGAGACCTTCCGGGTGGGACGTGGAGGATGGACAACTGGACATGCAAGAGGCAGCAGAACTGAGCATGGAGGTCATGTCGCTTCAGCTGAAGCATGAAGCGTCTGGTCTAAACAAGTCTGAAGCTCCCTCTAGAGTCAATGGAGAAAGACAGGGACAGCAAAGCCTTGCCCAAGCCACAAAGATGTTAAACGCCAGCGGAAACGCTGCCGCATCCATGCACGGAGCACCCACAGCACCACTAGGACAGTTCATACCTACCCCCAGCACAAGACTCAGTGGGGGGGGGAGGAAACATACCCCATTCCCAAATCCCAGGACGTGGTTGGGCACCATCTAGTACAAGTGTTATGCCCACACTCCAAATTTCCCAGCTCATGCTCCAGAAATGCCCATTTCTTCCATTAATTACAAAGGGATCCCAGGGTAGCCACCCTGGATGGAAGCATCTCCCTGGGAGCATGAGGAGGGACGTCCCAGAGCCTGCAGGGTTGGGGCAGGGTTTGCTGGGCAAGGCCTACCCATGCCAGGCCTGACTGTCCCAGGTTGGGCAGGCGAGGGGCAATGCTCAGTCCTGGCACTGAAATTCCAGAAAACGGGAGCCAGGAAAGTCTTCTGTGAAGCCAATGCAACTCATGTCATGTTACCTGGCACCCAGGTCTCAGCCCTATCCCACAACCCAGAATGTGGATGTCTTGTGTCCAAAACTATCCAAGGGATCTGTCCCCGGATTTCCCTCTCTGTAAGGCAGAGGCAGAGCACTCTCCACCGCCACTGCTGCTTTTGGGACGATACATAAATAGACTTTGGAGCTGGATGTGCTAAATATTAACAGGGCATTTTAAATTGCTGCTCCATTTACAAGCAATGCTTTCTTGTTTCCCCCATCGCTCATCAGCTTGACTTGCTGTCACACACAGAGGGTGGCACGAAAAGGGAACGAGACCAAAATCTCAGGATTCAGCCCTGCTGGGTCTGGTCACCAGGAGCAGCTGCTCTAGGTGGACTGAACTCGCAGAGCAGAGCGGCATTAGGGCTCCCGGTCATGACAGTGCCTTGGCCGTCCAGAAAAAGCAGGGAAGAGGTGTCCCTGACTGCACATAGTGGTGACACCCTCCACATTCACAGCGTGAGATAAATCCCTCCTTTATGCAGAGGCTGCTTGAACAGACTCCCAGGAAAGAAACGTATTTCCTACCCCTGAACCAACCGTCCTTGAAGACGGCACCAGATTTCCTTCCGGCAAGGAAATGCCCACGAGGAGCCCAGCTCCTCGCTGCTCAGGACCGGGGGAAGGAAGCACAGCTGTAAAGTTTAGCAAAGTCCTGACTGGAGCGAGCACTGCCTGGCACGACAGCGTGGGATGACTGAACTGGGGATGGGGACATGGGGGTCCTGGACAAGCGCCTGAAACCGCATGCAGGGTTTGGCAAGGGAATTGGCAGGAGCATTAGAGGTTGGATGAAATGAGAATAACGGTGGGGGATAATATCACAGGCAGGCGCATCTCCAAGGCAGGACTGCGGGGTCCCAGCGGAGCCATGCGACAGACAGCAGAGAAAGGCAGCACGCCAGAGCAAGAGGGATGGGCAGGATGGTGCGGGAGAAGTTTGCACCTGCTTCCACTCTCCGAGACACTATGGGGCCAGGAAAGGCAGAGCTAACCCTGCTGCAGCATCCTGCCAGGTCCTCATTGCCCCTCACCCCCCCGCAGGCTCGTGCCGCTGCCCGGGCACCCAGCTGCACCCCAGGATGGTGCATGGCTATGAGCCTCAGCAGCCCAACAGGGCCCAGGGAGCATCTGTCAGCCTGGGTGTAATTTTCCATCCAGTTCTTCCAGGCCAGCAGTAACGACAGTAACAGATCCGTGGTACTGAGCAGCCAAAGAGCAAGGGGGACTTGGCAGGGGCAGCGAGGCAGATCTTCCTGCTCTAAAGCCATGCTATGAATAGCAGGAGACGCTCCAGGGGTGCTAAGCAGTGCAGGGTGGTGGGGTGAACCTGCAGACCCCCAGAGATGGGTGGTGTTGCCCATCAGCCAGACCTTATGGTCTCTGGTAAGGACTCTTACCTGGGGATGTTGAGGCAGGGAGCAAAACGGGGAGACTGTGTGCGAGCTCACAGCTGTGCAGAGCTGGGACTGGAGACCCAGGTCTGCCCGAGGTTCACCTGGAAAACCTGCCATGGCCTTCAGCCCTCCCGCAGATCCACCCTCACTGCTGGCTGGAGAAGCAGTGGGGCTTCTTGGGGGTGTTTTTTAGGGCTAGGACCACTCAGCCTTCAGGGATAACACCTGTTGCTGATGAGGTTATTTTAACTGCACCTGTGCTGATGCTGGGAAGCAGGGGCAGAGAAGTGGGGAGGGGGAATTGTGTTGCTTTAATGACATTAAAGCATTAACACAGTTCAGCTGGGGGTGCAGACAAGGCTGTTTCAGGCAGTGCTCGGTGGTCTGGCTCTACGATGGTGAAATATCTGTTCTCCTTCTCCGCTGTGCTGCCTCTGTGCGGAGAAGGGATTGCTATTCCTGACTCCCAGCCCCACGAGCTGTCAAGCCATCCCACGTACTCCTCTGCCTGCCGGCGGGCTCTGGCACGCAGAGCGCGACCGGAGCCGTGGCCGCACCGTGAGCTCTCCGTGCGCGGCTACACCCGCGGGGAGCCCGTCCCAAGCCTCCCCGGGCCGTGCGGGGGGTTTGCCGGGTGCCGAGGATGCACCCTAAAGAGTTTGTGCTCCTTTTGCAGCTCTTCCCGGATGGCTCTGGAGCTGGCAAAGACCAGAGCAGAAAAGGACAAAGCTGCAGCAGCCTTAGATAAAATCCACGCACGCGCTGGCTCCCTGCTCAAGCCAATTTCATCTCCTGGTTGTTGGAGCAACACTTCTGCGGTAGGACGGCTTCAACACCCAAGTTTCAGCCCGACCCTCCTGCAGGGCTCTCCGGGCAGGGGGTCCCAGCCCTGCTCCCTCCGGCACCCGGGAGGGTTTGGCCGCGCTGGGACTTTGCCGACTTTTTCCTGGACGAATCCCCCTCCCCAGGGGCCTCCCTAGGGATAACGCGGGGGGCACGGTGTCCCCGGCCGGGCGCTGAGAGGCAGGGCAGCAGCCCGGGCAGGGGGCTCACGCCCCCCACCCCCGCTCCGGGGAAGGGGGAGCAGCCCGCAGCGCCAGGGGCCGCGGGTTCGCGTCCCACCTCCCCCGCGAAGAGCCCCGGCCACCCCCGCCGCACCGCGGGGCTCCGCGGCTGCGGTGGGGAAACTGAGGCAGGGGCCAGCGGAACCTCCCCGTCCCGTGTGTCCCCCCCACCCCCGCTCCGACCGCCCGGTACCTCGGAAAACCGCCTTGGCGATGCGGTCGGCTTTGCCGCGGAGGCCGGAGACGGCGCGGAGCCGCAGCTGCAGGGCCATGGTGCGGTGCGGAGCCGCGATGCGCTGCGCGTCCCCCCCCCTCCCCGCGTCCCCGGCCCCGCTCA
>PTFA01000351.1:729165-805112 GCA_003342895.1 Casuarius casuarius
GGGGGGGGGCAGCATTGGGGGAGCCAGGGGAAGGGAGTTTTAGGGAGGGGGCATGGATACTGGGGTGCTGGGGGTGCTGCAATGGGTTTGGGGGGGGACATGGATATTGGGGTGCCGGAGAATGCCACAGTGGGTGCCAGAGGGGGGGACAGGGATAGGGGGATGCTGGAAGGTGCTGCAATGGGTGCCAGGGGGAACAGGGATATGGGGGTGCCGGGGCTCCCCCCCGTTGCCCGGTGACGCTGTTTGTTGCTGGCCGGGTGGAACCGAGTGGGACCGAGCCAGGCTGGGCCATGGGCAGCCACTGCATAGGGACCCTCCGCAGCCCGGGCACGGCTGGCGCAGGGTAAGGGCTGGGCACAGCCAGGCTCGCACCCAGGACCTTGCACCCTGCCCCAGGGACCCTGCAGGAACCCCACACTCTGCCCCAGGGACCCTGCATGGACCCCTCATCCTCCCCCAGGGACCTTGCACCCTGCTTTGGAGACCCTGCATGGACCCCGCACCTTGGTCTGGACCCTGCATGGGCTCCCCATCCTGCCCCAGGGACCCTGCATGGACCCCACACCTTGTCCCAGGGCCACTGCACCATGCACTGGCCCTGCGCCATCACCCCAGGGATCCTGCATGGTCCCTGCACAGACTCTGCAAGCCCCCACCTCCCTACCCAGGACCCTGCACTCTGCACAGACCCTGCATCCCTACCGCAGGGACCCTGCACCTGCAATGACCTGGCACTCCCCAGACCCCTGCAACCCCCCCATTTCCCTTCCCCCTGGATCCTGCACCCTGCATCCTTAATGTGGGAGACGGTGAGGGGGGAACCTCTTGGTGCTGAGGAAGAGATAAGGGGCTGGAGGTGAGCAGACCTGACCCCTGGGATCTCCGCAGGGGTATTATACACTCGTTTGGTGGGCTAGAAAACACCCTGAAGCTGCTTTTTTCCCTAAGGTTACCTGCAGCCCTTCATCAGGTTGAAGGAGTCTCTTCTAGCATTGCCTCCCTGTCCCAAGTGAATTTGGGGATCCAGAGCCCAGAGGCTGGTCTCCACCACGGGGAATTGCTGCCATGCGTGCCGGTGATTTCCTAATTTCCTACCAGCGTGGCCAAAGATCAGCCCTTCGTGCAACGGTGTAACCCCCAAACCCATTTGCTGCACCCCGCTGCCGCGGTCCGGGTGATGTGCTGTTGTGTCGAAGGAGCTGGGTAGCTTTTAGGGCTGCACGTGGAGGGACCAGGACAGCACCCAGTGAGGTCTCCCTGGGCCCGGCCGAGGGACGGGTGCTCTGGCTTTGCCGAGCCGCAGGGCTGCCCAGTCTGTCCTCGCCCAGTACACACCGTCCTTGCCAGTATACACCGAGCAGTGTGTTTTCCACCACCCTCGTTAATTAAATTGCAACCCAACATCCACTCATTTCTAGGGCCATTTCACACGGGTCAGAGGTTCTCTTTTTTATCGACGATTGCAGAAGGAAAGAGCAGCGGATTTTCTCACCTCCTCATGAATATTGCATGCGAGCGGTGAATAATGCATGTTGTCCCTGAGCGAGACAGGCTTCTCCGGTGTGCCCTGCTAAGGTATCCGCCGTGTCCTGAGAGCAGTTCGGTGGCTTTTGGTCTCCCAACAGACCCGAAGCAGCTCCCGTCCTGGCGAGCTGTGCCGAATTTCGGCTCTTCCTCCATCCATCCTCTCCAGCAAGGATGATCCTCCAGCACCTTCTTGGCCTCTTCTCCTGCAGGGTTTTGTGCGTGGCTGGTGTCAATCCCTCTCGCTGCTGGTTTCTGAGCCGCCGGTGTCCCTTTCTGCCTCACAGGCAGAGTTATGTTTGCGAGGATCTCTTTTTCCTTTTTCCTGGTTGTTTTAGAGGCTCATTTTCAGCCCGCCAGTGCCCTGCTTGACAGCCCACTCCCAGCTTGCATCTGCAGGACTCTCACCGCTTTAACCCCAAAGTCGATTTGCTGCCAGATCTATCACTCTCGTTTCCTTTTATCCAGTTGCTCCAGCAAACAGCAAACTGCAGCTACGCTGCAGAGCAAAATACCTGGCAGGACCGAGACATCAGCAGCAGCTCCCAGGCCACAGCAGCAATCCCCGTGCTCCCTTTCAGGCTCTGGGCTGCAATGCACAGGCACCATGGGCCTTTTTGGTCTGCATGCACACTTAAAATACCCCCCACGCATATTTTTGGCATGTGTATCTATTCCCAGAAGTGTTCCCAGCACTGCAGAGCGTTGCAAACAGCTGGGCTAGTTACACATCGGAGAGCTTTATTTACTGGTTTGTCTCATTCTGGCAGCCGGTTGATAGTCCTAGTGGTGAAGGGAGCTGCAGAGCAGGTCTGTAATCAGCCGCACATGATCCCTTCTGTGTTTTAAGACATGCAGACAATAGAGGTGCTCATTAGCTGGCTGTTAAACTAAGTCTGAACCTCCAACTTTGTCAGTCTGCTTCCTCACCTGCGATTTGGAAAAAAAACAGAAAGTGAGCAGTTTTAGCTGAACTCGTTTCAAGAAGCGGGGGAAAGTTGCACTCTGCAAAGACCAGCAGTGTTTTTAATGCTCGAAGCATCTCGGTGCTCGGTTGCAGGGAGCTGGAGTTGAGCAGGGAGGACGGGCTGGCCCCAGCACCGTCTTTCCAGACGTTGGTGAATGTGTGGTCCTCGGTCAAAGGCAGGAATTTCTAAATGTGCTGAGGAGGAGGTGAAGCAAACTGGCAGCTGGTCCCAACAGCAAGAAGCTCTGGGCTCCCCTGGGCTGGGCAAGGGTGGCAAGGTGGACCAGAGATCTGGGGCAATGCAGCTCACAGGCGTGCACCTTTGCATGCATTTTGCTTGAAAACAGCCTTGAACGAGATCTACCTTTTGCTCCCCAAATTTCAGACACCAAAAATCCTGGCTGCAGCTTTGTGCTTCCATTCTCCGTCTGACGCCCTGCAGACCAAAGGCAAGGGGTCGTGTATAGGCGCGTGTCCCTGGTACATAAGCAAGAATTGCTGGCAGTTTAATATCCTCATTGCACCAGTTGCCTCCATGTCTGAAGTTGCCAGTGATCGGGTTAATTTAACCAAGGAAATCCGGATTAACAACCTTCTCTTGTGAAAAATCATCAGGGTCCTTAAAAGAGCAAACCCCTGGTACTCTGCGGTGTGAAAATCCCTGTTCCTAGTTACAGACACACCATGGTAACTGGGCAGTTTTGTGCAGAAAAAGTTCACATAAAATAGACTTTCCCGGGAAAGCTGTTTTTATGCTGTATTTTATCAGCCCTGGAATGCTAATGTCTCCAGGTATTTTAAGGAATATCCATACCAGAACTGCCTGTGGTGAGTGCTGGATGTGAGTGCGGGATGGGGACCACCAGAGCTGGCCTGGGACTGGATCTGGCATCCAGGGGACCGAGCGTCAGCCTGGCTTCAGGCACTGAAACTCCTCCTGCTCTGTGACACTGGAAAAGGTACCCCAAAATATCATTTATCTCACCATAAACGTTATCAAGAACAGATTGTACTCCTGCCTTTTAGTGTGGAACTGGTGTCCAAAGCTAGCTACAGCCATTCGCTCTCCATCAGCCCCTTAAAACAGAGGTGCTGCTGGGATTTTTCAGAGCCCCGGTCCCCTTGGGCTTGGGAACGGAGGCGCATGAGGGCCACCCAGCCCAGCCCGCTGTGGCAGCAGGCTACAGGGGGTGGTTTCACCCTGGGGGTCTCCGAGACGTGAGTTCCCAAAGCAGCCGCTGCAGCATCCTTCGGGAAGGGAGGACTCAGCCAGGCCCAGGGTCTCCCTTAGCAGAGGATGTGTTAAGTAGCTTGACATTGATTTTCTCCATCAGTTATTTCCTTTCTTTGGCAGCTCTGTTTTCTTTGCCCCGGCAGCAATGGGAGAGGTCTGTTTTCTTTCTCCTTTTCTTACATATTTCCTTTCTTTCTGCTGGGTTTTGCAGAACGGCACTGCTCTGTACTCAAAGTAATTTACACCAGCTGAAATGCTCTTTCCAGCCAATATGCAGAGCATCTTAGCTTTCAACAAAATTAACTCCACGTTCCCAGGTGAGCTTGCTTGGCCAAAAAGAAAAGCAGCAGTCTCCGCCGACTGCCGTGAAACCTGGCAGCGCCTGGGAATATCGGGCGTTGCAGGAAAGCGGCTTGCACACAGCAGTTGTGATTAGCTGCGGGGAGAATAACGCCACATTTATAAATGCTGGGGGAACATACTGTGAGTCTAACGAGCTGTTCGAGGGATCTGAAGTGACAAATGCATCATAGTGCTGCAGCACTCGTTACTGGTGAGATCTGGATGTTCGGCTCTGAACATGCAAAGAGCTAAGGGGCTTCCTAATACTCTCTTTGGGGGGCAGATCAAGTGGTAGAAATGAAGATAGCTGCTGGGAAGTCAGCAGAGGCTGAGGCCAGTTCATGCTGTACATCCCTCCTCTGCCCCTTCCAACCTCTGTCAGAGATAGACATGGTCATGGCGGGGTGATAAACTGATATATTGGCTCACAACCTAAGCGTGAGTTTGTCCATGGAGAATTCGTGGTAAAAGGCCAGGAGAAGGGGATGACGTGGCTGGAAATGCAGGGACCTGACTGGACAAGAACATCATCAGAAGATACTGGAAATGGAGAAACATTGAGATTTAGCGACATTTGCATGTGAGGGCAAGAGAGAGGGCTTCCAAGGACGATGCTGGTGACAAGTAGATGCTCGTGATCAACAACTTATGGGATGTGATGGGGAGCCAAGGTTGGCACGTGCTGAGGGAGCAGAGCAAGACGAGGCGACGACAGGGGACATGGAGGTGGGTGCAAAGGCAGGTGTGTGTGTAGGGTGGGGAGATGGCTGGCCGGCATTTACTACTATGGTCCCTAGTCAACGCCTGATCGAATTAGTTGCTGCCTCATTTCCCATCAGAGGGAACGTCCTCCTTGCCTTGCCTGGGCCACATGCAACCAGCAGCTGCTTGTCTCAGCAGTGCGGCTGTTTGCAGAGTTTGTCCCACTGCAGCTTTGGCGTGTTGGAGTCGGGATGTCTCAGAAACATCCCAGACTCTCCTGCACCTCCTGCTTTCCAGCTCCATATATCGGCATTTCCCTACAGGAACAGCAACTGCAATTCTTTAATGAGCTGCAATGCTTCCCAGCACTCACCGCTCCTTTCTTTTCTCCGGAATAGATATTCAAGTGCCTCTCATTTTTTCCCAGAAGTTACTAAGTATGAGCTTTACTCAGGGAAATTCCAGAGTTTGGGTTCAACCAGACAGCTGAGGCTGGGACCTGGGTCTGTCCTGATCTGAGGAGGAGAAGCGAGCTCCCTCCTCCCAGCAGGCCCCGCACCGAACTCATGCTCTCCCCTGCAGGTACCCAAGGCATGTCCCAAACATCACGTTTTCCTTGGGAGACACCTCCAGAAACACCACCATGAAATGCTTCCCGGATTTCCGGAGCACTGCCACGGAGAGGAGCCACCAGTTCCCTGCCCTCTCCTCTGGCCGTCCGGCACCGGCGTGCCGAGAGCAGGGCTGGCACCAGCGCCCGCGCACCCCTTTGCATTCCCACTCCAGCCCGGGCACCAGCCGCACGGAGCAGCTGAGGACCTTCTACCAGGTGAGGGTAGGTGGTGCTGCCCACCGCGGCGCAGTGACAGGGGTGGCAGAGGGGGCCAACACCCATGCACAGACACAGGGGTTGCATCTGGCAGCTTAATTTGGGGGCTGGTACAAGCCGGAGGGGCAGGGGCACAAAATGGGCATCTTGGATGCAACGGGTGCTGTCTGCAGAGCAGCCAAACCACCAGATTAATGAGGCGAGCGTGGATGCTGCTCGTTAATGTACTTGCTAGCACGGCAGCCCACACGTCTGAGGGAGGACAGCTTAGGAACACAATTGCTATTGTAGTTTCTGCACCATTAGAGGATGTGTTTTACCGCTGTGTGCCTGCAAGGGTAATGAAATCCCTGCGAAATCCTGGTGCAAATAAGGTTTCAAACACTGAAAGGCAGGTGGGCGAGAGGCAAAGCGGGTTTATCCACTGCTGGCTGCACTGGTGGTTTTGTGGTTTAACTTTGAGCTGGCAGATGTGTCCCGGCTCCTGGCTGCAAACCCTGAACACTTGCTTTTCGCTGCTTTTAGCTGTCCCAGCAGCACCGGGAGTTTTACCGGGACAAGACCGGGACGCTTCACGTCGTTCCCTACTTTGTGTTGCCTGCAAAAGAAAAGGAAAGATACCCTCATCCACTTGACCTGTGAGTGCCAAACGCAGATCTCCCTGCCATCCCTTTGGCCAGGTGCTGGGATGCAGCAGCACCCAATGCCCAGAACTTGGGTTATTTGGACAAAACCAGTGCGGGTGGTGGGTAGTGCCAACCCTATACCTTATTCTCCCTCTATCCTTCACGAAAACCTCAGAAAACAAGGAGAGAACAAACCAAATTAATGTGAAAGGAAATAATAGGTGGGTGGAGTGGCAGGTTTGCTGGCTTTTTTGTAAGTAAGTCCCACGTTTCTTGAAAAGCAAGCATCCTCCCGGCTCTGTGTGACGGATAACCTCAGGGACTGACTACCCTTTCTCCATGCTTTCGCCTGCCAGGTTGACTTTCTGCATATTTCTGACCACTTTTAGAGTCTCCCACCTTGGCAGTCTCAGGCCACTGCACATGGGTCCCCCAGACTCCAAGGAAAAGTTATAAATCAATACTCTGCCCATTATTAATGTACTTCCTTTAAATCCTGCATGTTTGGTTATTCCAAAGTCTCCGCATATTTGCAATACTGGAGCAGCACCTGGGCCTCTCCCACCACCAGCAGCGCCTGGGTCCTGCCACCCCGAGCAAGGGGGCTGGGAAACGAGGATCGAAAGTGGGTTTTCTCTCGTGCAGAAGCTGTCAGGCAGGAGGAGGAGTGGGCCCAGGAGGTATTTCTGTGTGAGGAGGAAGAACAGGGGGAGAACTGACTCATCAGAAATAGGGCGTGAAAAGCATGTGATGGAGAGAAGCTCCTGGGATTTCCTTATTCCTTCTGGACCCGTCTCCCTGGCTGACAGCACCGAGGGTCCAAAGGGTGGAGCACTGATCCTGGGGGGAAGCTCTCAGACGTTGTTCCCCATCCACCTCTTGGCATATCTCCCCCTTCTCATGGGTGGATTTCCTTTAATGTATCCCATGATATGCTATTGCACGGCTTAATTATCTCTGCACTTCACAGCTTCCATACTAGCAACTGCATTTGGGTCACCGCAGCCTTACAGGTGTCTTCCCTAAACAGAACAAACTCACCCACCAAATTGTCTTTTATCACCCAAAACTAAATCCTTCCATTGTCCTGCTGAGTGCGTCCAGCTCTGCACCCCAAATTAACACCCCACCTCCCCTGGAAGAGCTGCAAACCAGGACAGACAAAGGCTGCTGCTATTTCAGAAATAAATCGTCTGGCTTTGCTTCTCTTGGGCCAGTGTTTGCTGCTGCTCTGGGAGTCCTGGCGTACAGCATATATGTGCACTTAAGCATTGTAGGGCCCTGTGCATATAGCCTGGGGTGCATACATGGGACATTGCAGCACAGTGCAGAGGGCATCAGTGCACGGGGCTGTGACAGCGTGGTGGGAGGTGAGTGGAAGAGCTCTGTAACCCCCCAAATCTGCATGCACTGGTGTGTTCGGGACGTTAGTTTGCTGCCAGGCATCCCAGCTTGCCCAGGCCAGGGTTGCTCCAGAGCTGAGCTGAGCTTCTGCTTAGACATAGCAGAAACGTCGTCTTTGCTAAGACCTCCTTGCTAAGAGGCAGCGGCAGAGGAGCTCCCCAGTGCCGCCCTCAGCACCAGCGTGCACAGACTGAGCAATCCCAAAACTCCTCACTGCGAGAGCCACTGGGGGAGCTTCTCCTTCTGGAACTGCCAGCGCAGATGTTGCAGGAGAAGCTGGATCATCTGAAAGGCCACAGTGTCTTGTTGGCTCATGAGTGCCAAAGGTGAGCAAAAGAAAACACAGTGCTGCTGAAATGTGGATTAAATGACTGGATATTTCTCTCTGGTGCTGCAAGCACAGCGGGTACCTTGGTGACGGAGAAAAATTGATATTTTCAGCAGGAGTAAAAGGAAAGAGAACTTGGTAGGGATGTGAAGGAGCTCAGCCCACAGTCCAAATTCAGGAAACGGTGTTAAATTCACCTGGGAAACCTCTGCCTGGCCCTGTTGAGCATACTTATTGCAAGATCATCTTTAACTGCACAGTCGTGGTCGCAAAACACGGAGCAGTTACAGACAGCTCTACTGAATCCTGCAAGGGGCAGAGTGACCGTCACAGCAGCATTTTCCTCCCAGCCTCGTGGGCTGGAGCTGCCATGCAACTCCTGCTAGCGCTGATAATCTGAGCGAAAGGCTGACCTCTTGGGAAGATTACGCTGGGCATGAAATAGGCTAAAAACGTATTTACGGTGCTCTCTGCCCAGCACTGGGCACCGAGCTGTAATCGCTGGGAGGCAGCTGGACCCGGCTGCCAGCAGAAATACGTGAGTGCCCTCTAGTGCTACGTTCATGTAGCTCAACAGGGGAAAAATGAAGTATTCGTAGATTTAAAACCCAGAAATAACCCTTCGCTCACTTTCAGATGGCCAGTGTGTCCCCGAGAGCAGAACTTCAGGCTGCTGGGCCATGTTCATCGGACTGTGTGACTCTTGCTCTGGGAGCAGAGCAAGACACAGGACCGCGTGCTGCCTTGTCCATGAGCAACTTGGCTTTCCCACTGCCTGGTTTGCTGCTAGGTTTTCCCCTTCTCCCTTCTGGGTGGCAGTGTTGTGTCTAGCCTGTGCTGACACCCCCGTGCAACACGGCACGTAGGGATAAATACTCTCTTTCCCTCTTCTTTGTGCCTCCCGAACAGATGCTTATTGGAAATGGGGTCTTGGAGGGTTGGTCAGGTCACTGCTGCAGTCAGGTCGCAGTCGTGGAATAACAGCAGCTGAAGGGACCTCTGGATCTGACCCCTGTTCAAAGCAGGGCCAGAGCAGAGCAGGATGCTCCGGTCAAGGTTTGAGTATCCCCAGCAATGGAGATTCCTGCCCCTCTCCCGGTCCCTGTTCCAGGGTTTGACCATCTTTATGGTGAAAAAATTTTTCTTATAGCCAAAGAGATCTTCCTGTGTTGTAACTATTGCCCATTGCCTGTCATCCTATCACCATGCACCTCTAAACGGAGTCTGTCACCATCTTCTTAATATCTTCCCACCTGTGACATCTCTACATCCTCTGGATCCTATCTTCTCTACTACTTATCTTTAGGTAGTTGGTGACAGTAATAAAAATCCCCCTTTGCCTTCTCTTCTCAAGGCTGAGCAAGCACATCTGTCTCTGCCTCTTCTTGAACATCATGTGCTCCAGCCTGCCTCGGTGGTCTCTGCTGGACTTGCTCCAATATGTCCATGTCTTTCTTGCACTGGGGAAGCCCCAAACAGGGCACAGCACTGCAGATGTGGTCTCATAGGTGCTGAATAGAGGGGATGGATCTCTCCGTTTCCACCTGGTGATACAGCCCAGGAGAGGGTTGGCCTTCGCTGATGCAAGATGAGAAGTCCCAGCGGTGGTGTGAGTGCAGCAGCAAGGCCAGCTGCAGCCAACCCTTCTTTCCTGGAGGTCCCTGAATCTATGAAATGACGTGGCATTGAGCTCAGAGAAGTGTTTTAGGAACCAGGCAACTGAGCTGCAGCATCTTCATGGCCGTGTGGCCTGCTGCCATTTAGGAAAGGTCACCACATGAATCACCGATGCTTAAATGTGTAGATAATTGATTATTATAGAGCCTGGCGGGTCAATAAACATCTGTCTGGTCAGCCTCTATGCCGTATGCTGCTCCCATCTAGCCTGTCTAACGCTTTCTCCTTAACCCTTGGCTGACCATCCTAAATCAAGGTGCAGCATACAGGAGTGGGGGAGGCTGACCTTCACCCTGACTGCGTGGGGGTAGAAATGCGTAGGAGCAGGAGAGCTGAGTGTGAATAGATAGGAATAGAATAAACCAGAGGCTCTGCCAGGGCCCTGAGCGCAGCCCCCTTCCAGGATTTTTGTTGGATGTGTGCAGGACTTGAGCTGGCTGTGCCCAAGGTCAGCTCCCTTGCTGATAAGAGCTGTTGTGAAGAAAGCTGGAAGGGAGGGCCTGGCCCTCCTTGCCCTTGGGAACTGCTTTTGAGCTGAGTTTTTATCACTGGCCCTTGTTTTTGCTGCATCCCAGCTGTGCAGCAGCCACATCTGCGCCCGACATCCTGCCTCCGCAGCTCCAACCCCGACCCAGACCCACAGACTTGGCCCCCGGCTCGACTTTGGACCTGTCTCGTCGCTACAGACTTGCTGGGTGATCGCTGGGCTGTGCCTGACCCTGATCACCATCTCCAGACCCAATCATGACCCTGACAGACACTCACAAAAATGACTTGGCTTGAAAACTTGCCTAATTCCTGGAGGGTCAGGTACATGTCCCCGCTATGGCAGGGGCCTCAATGGAGCAGTGGTCCACTTGCAAATAATTTTCATGCACCATCAAGCCCTTCAAGCACGTGTGCAGCTTCCACCCCTCCCCTCCACAGTTCTCCCTCATGCAAACGTGTGACTGAACCGATCAGGGTGATGCCAACATGCAAAGCTGCTCCATGTTAATGTTTGCAGGATGTGGGTCATGGACATTTACCAACAGGGAGCTGGACATTTACAAACATTTTCCCTGCTACATCAGCTCTGAACGTACACCAATAAAATCCCTAGGTACAGCTCGCTTCCACAGTTCCTAATGCCACCTCCCACTCTTTTTTCTTCTTCTGGTTATCATTAAATGACGATTACATCTGTGCAATCCGTGCAGGCAATGTGTGCACACGTGCAGTGCTCAGCAGTGATGTGGAGCACGCAGAGCCGCTGGGAGCACGGGAATTGGGAACCCCATAGTTGAATCAGTTCGGTGCAAGGCCTGACAGAATAAATCCTGCAGGGAGGACGAAGTTATGGGTTCGCCTGCTCTGGGGGTGATGCCCAGCGCCTTTGCAGCTCGGTTAGAGGGATACAGCGTGGGCGTCTCTGCTCAGCGCATTCCTGCCCCAACACGCGGCTGAGCACCTGTGTTTCAGTGCTTGCCGTTTTGCACGGGTCTGAACACCCAGTTTGAAGCTCCGTAACCATATTTTGTTGCTCTGTTCCTCCCCAGCCCACCACTCAGCGGGAAGACCCGGTGGCATTTATTCCGGGTGTCACCGGAGAACCTGCGGACGCACCAGACCTTCCCCTCAGGAAAAAGGGTCACCTCCCTGGAGAGAGAAAAACGAGACAGCTTTTTCGAGTACAGAGCATAAGCGACGGCATCCACACTGCCTGGCACGACTTTGGCAGAACCTGGTTTCCCAAACGAGGCAGCCGCAATAGGAAAATAAAGCACGGGGAGCCGACTGCTCTTCCAGGCTTTGCGTGCAAGGGGGACCTGCTGCAGGGAGGCAGGGAAACGCTTTCTCAGGGGCTTGCAGGGAGGAGGCAGCTGTAAGTCCATGATCTGAAGAGAGATTTGGGACCAGCAGGGGATGAGCTCAGTTTGGCAGGATCGGCGCCTGCCGGGCAACACGACTCGCTCTGCCCCTGTCAGCAGGTATTTCTGCGTCCTTTTGCAGAGGTTGGGGTGGAAATGCAGCTCTCGCCGTGCTCCAGGCATCGCTCATGAGAGGTGTGCTGGGGCGTGAGCGTGACACCCGGGCTAGGAGCATTGTTATAAACTACCCTAACAAATATGAAACTTGGGGGAAAAAACACAAGGGTTTTGCAAACAAAAATGCTATCGTCCGTATCTCCTGGATTTCTTGGAAAAGGTTAAGGAGTAGGCGGAGAAGGAAGATCTGGTGGATTCCATACCAAAATGCTTTGATGAAATCTCATCAGACACTGCAAAAGAAGTAGCCATGGGGTAGCAGGGGAGGTGCTTGCGTGAGTGAATAATTGAGGGGATTAAAATAAGGAGAACAAGGACTGGGGATAAATTATCGGTTTTCACAGCGGAGGAAGGTAACTGGGGAGTCTTGCACAGTTCCATGCTGGGACTTGCACTGTTCAGCACAGTCAGAAATGATCTCGAAGGTTTGCAGCCAGCACTGCGTTATACAGAGTAATAAAGACAAGGGCTGGCTGCAGAAGGATCTCGTGACGATGCACTTAGGGAAAATACTGCCAAATCACACGCGCACGGAGCCCTGGGCTCCAAGCTGACGGGCACCACGCAGCAGCGAGGCAGTGGATATACGGTGGACAGGCCTGTGGGAGGTCATCTCAGGGGTTAGCAGTGGTCAAAAAGCAAATCACACGGCAGGAATAATTAGGAAAAGAGGGGAGAGCAGAACAGTGAGTGGTGCGAGCCAATGCACCAATCCGTGGTTTCCCCAGACTTTGAACACTGCGCATTATGGCCACCCGGCCTCAAAGACGACATGCTAGACCTGGAGAAGATTCAAGGGGGGCATCGGTGTCACGGAAACATGCAGCAGGAGACGGTTTGCAGCATCCTTCAAAAGCAGCCCAGGGGATAGGTGGAGGCTGTGGGGAGGGATGTCCTCTCCAGCCAGCCGTTCTCCTGAAGCTGCCTGTTTCTGCACCGCGTCCTTTTGCTCAGAAATGGATTTTCAGACAACCAGAAAAGGATGATGTGTGCACAGACACCGCCGGGCCAGCGAGCGTGGACATCTGCTAACTCCAGCATGGTTTAGGAGCGCAGCAGACTAAGATGCCTGTGGCTCGTAGGTGTGCTGGGGCAGGGTGGTGGAGAGCATACATGCAGCACATGCAACCTTTAAAATTATCAGTGCCAAAATGCAAATCCCATTTGAATGTGGATCTTCTCTTTGTTCTTCGATACTTCTGCTGAACAAAAACTACAAGGGTGAAGACAGCAGGCAAGCCATGGAGGACTGTTAAATGTTGATGATCGGCCATTTACCTGGAAGCACCCAGGAGAAGGAAATGACAAATAGAAGTGTTACATTTTTAATAGCATTCAGAGAAGTTAACTCTGCCTTAACAACAAGCTCTTGTCTCCTGACAGCATGCAAAGACCTTCCTAACGTGTTTATACTAGCAAAAGCACGATGCCTGTGGTGTGGGTAAAAGAGACCAAGGCAGAAATAATGTGGCAGAGTCATTAACCTGCAGGCGATGATGGGCTGGGAGGAAGGGCCGTCAGTCGAACTCACACTCACACCGTGCTCTGGGCTGGCTGGCGGCACCAGGACAGCCGTCCATGGCACCATCACTGCTGCCCTGGGTGGCCATGGACAACCACCTGGACTACCTGCTTTCCCGTTAAAGCAAGGGTTCGAGCAGCTGGGATAAACCCATCATAGCTACTTTCCCTTCCCCAAGCCCCTGGGCTGGGCTGGCTGTGGCTGGGCTGGGAAGTTCTCCCTCGCATCCAGGACCCATCAAAACTGCCCTGGGGATGCCCTGCCCCAGGCTACTCCTGCCCCTGCCTGGTCTAAACCATGCCAGGACTGGTGGACAGTGTTTCAGCGTGACCAAGGAGTCATACCCAGCGCTAGTCGTGATTATTTTGAGAAGGCAAATTGTCTCCTTCCCGTGATTTTGGAAGTGGGCAGGTCAACATCACAGTGCACGTACACAGTCTTTCAGCTGGGGGTCAGGCAGCACCTCAGCTACTCCCACGTGGTGGCAGCCTCCACGTGCCACCCATCCCTTGAGGTCTCTGGATGATGTAGCACCTTTGGGTCACCAGCACACAGCAAACACCCTTGCAAGCTGTGGTCAGAGTCCATCCATGTTTGAGCAATACCTGGTTACCTTTGTCACTATAAACAGCACCAGGGCACAGATTTGAGCAAACATGCTCATCTCTGCTGCTTCCTGGGGAAGGAGGATAGGGAAGGGAGCCTGAGTCTGGTGCAAAAACGTGTGTATACCTGCCCGGACGGGCGCTGTCGCCTGCGAGTACCTCCAGCTCATGTGGGCAGGCACCAAGCTGGTGCAGAGCCTGAGCTAAGCAACACGCAGCTTATTCACATGGAGGTGCAACCCCTCCATCTCCTCCTGCACTGGAGCTGCTGGGAGGGATGGCAGAAACAGGACACCCAACACACCCGTCGCTTTGCCAGGAACGGGAGCCTGCCGTGCACCCACCCCTCTGCTCTTGAAACCTGCAGCTCCCCAAGCTGTTTCCCGTTTATCTAGTTCATAATCAGCCTCCTCCAAGGCCGGTATCGGATTTATGTGCACAGCATCTGATTCGAAATGCAAAACTGCCTGAGCGATGARGGACTCTTTATAGTAGCTATTTTGGAAACATAGAGATGTTTTTAGTAGCTTTTTATTGATGTTTTTTTCCACTCCCTGACATCTGAAGTTAAATAACCCTTTTAAACTTATCTCCTCATCATTCCCCCAGCGAGCACATTTCATCCAATTAGAGCAGGCTAATGGGGACTACTACAGAACTTCAAAAGCTTAGATTTAACGCACGAAGGAAAGTTCTCATGTATTTTAGTTCATTTCTAAAATCACTTTAAGCTCCYGTCAGTGCGTAATTTGCAGTGAGCAAAGTCGTGCTTGCTTTTTAGGACTTGTTCCTGGCAAAGCTTACTTACATAGCATTCGCATGGAAAAGATGCATGCAGCAACCACAAGGAAGAAAGTCAKTTTGCACCAGTTGTGCAAAGATCAGACATCAAGAGACAACTATTTCTTTGAACTGTAAGAGAAAAATCATTAATGGCACCATTTTCACCAAATATAATTTGCCCTTGGGGAAAGCTTTGCATGTTGACTCTGAAATAGCTCCTGATGTGTCCCAGAGAGATTTTTATATCGGTGGTGTGTCRATTCATATGATGGATCCCTGAATAAAACATTTTGAAATAAAGGTTTGAAATTTTGGGTGGAAATCAGTAGATCACAGGGGTCACCCTTTAGAGGTCCAGGTTCTGATCCTGAAAATACTTTTAGGCACAGAGCGAYGTGGCAGGAGGGAAAAGCGAGCATCTACCCAACGACTGCTCGGCGAGGCAGGACCGTAAGTGTCTCTCTGGTCACCCAGCTCCCAGGAGCTCCCCGGCAGGTTTGTGTTAGTTGCTGTTTTTCATCTCCAGCCCCGTCTCTGGGAATCAGGTGAAGATAACAGCTTGCACTGAAAAAACAGCACAGCAATGAGCTTGCAATGGAGATCAGCTGAGAAGCACAACCCCAGAGTCTCTGACACTAGAAAGCCTGAATTAGCTGTAAAGTGCTTCTTTATTCCAAGCCAATCTGCTGGTTTTGTTGGCCTGAAGGTATCCTGATTCAGATGCATAACCCATGGGTTGAGGTCTGTTTACTCTCCCCCAGTGAAACTCTCTCCCAGGGACTTTCCTCATCTCCCTTGGAGCCGGGCAGGCTTTGGGCACACGTGGCAGCCGGCAGCCCGGATTTCCACTGGTGCCTTGTCCGTGGGGTGATGATCCACCACTGTTTCCCCCTTTGAACATGTCTCCTGTGAGCTTCATTTGATGCTCCCTGCTTCTTAAACTGAGAGATCCAATGAGCTATTGCTCCTTAATACTCTCTCCAGAGTATTTTACACCTCTCTCGTATCCTTTTCAAGTCGGGGTCAGGGCATGGGAACTGCATTGCAAGATGTGGGTGAACTGTGCGCTTGCAGTATCTTGCTAAGCTCTGTTTTGTCCTTGCTGAGCGCAGAGCTGATCCTTTCGCACAGCTATTACAGCTCCCAGGTCTCACTCTTCAGTGGCCAAGTCTAACGTCTTAGATGCTAAGTCAGGAGCTTTTTGCCTTTTTCTTGCCCTCTCAGAGAGTCCTGTGAGATCCCTCTGCAGCTCCTCACCATGAGCCTGTGTCCTGGCCCTCCTTGGCCCTCAGCATCACCCACTACCTCCTCGCAGATCCTAGGGGTGCTCCACAGTCCTGGCCTCGAGACTCGTCGTGGAGCCATCAAAGCTGCTGCTGCAAGTGAATCTCTCTGTTTTCTCTGCTCTGGCCAAGATTTCTAAGACAGACTCATCCTTTCAGCCACCCCAGCACGCAGAAAACCCCAGGCAATTTAATTTGCGCTCGGCACATTCAGAACATGAAGCTCTTTAAGGTTACTTCAGGCGGGCTCTGCTCTTGCCGTTGGAAAATCTCATCCCCTTGTTTCTGTTGTGTAAAATACGGTGGCAGGAGACAGGGAGCACATGGGTTATAAAACTGCAGGCCCTAGAAGATGACTCATCTGTCACAGCGTCAGCTCGATATAACCCACTCTCCGTGCCCCCTGGGAAGGGCTGAGTGGCGTGTTTGCCTGGGGAGCTGACAGGGGAGGTTATCTTACCGCAAATACGAAAAGCAGAGCCTATTTTTAGCCTGGGACATGCTTTGTCACTGAAAGCAGAGGCCGTTCCCAGCTCGTCCTCAAATGCAGAACTGCCGTGTGCRGAGGACACTCTGCAGCCTCAGCCCCTGGTAGGACTTACTGGCAGCCAGAGAAAAGGGGGTGGTCTTAATACATTTTGTGGGGTTTAGGAACAGGAAAGCAAAAGGAAACAGGCTTGAAAAGGTCCTGTGGTGAAGGAACCTTCCTGAAAACATCAAGATGGTTTTCAGAGCTATAAACTGTGCCAGCAATTACTGAGTATGGTGTAACTGAGACAAGGGCTACCTCAATTGCTTTCCAGACCCCTTTTCCCTCCTGCTCCCCATTGTCAGGACACGGAGAATATCCCTGTTTTTCCATGTGGCTTCAGAGGATGTTTTGCAGGGCCAGCTCTGGTGCTGCAGAGCACGAGACTGACTTTTAGGGCAGCCTTTAAATGAAAGCAGTAATGGRGCTGTAGTTAGCACCTGAGCATCTAAACCTCTCCAGCAGCACATGCAATCCWTGAAACATTAGTGAATATTTTAAATCAGAAATGTAGAGGGGTGGGGATGATGACAGCACTGCTGCAGCTTCGCCTTGCACAGACTTGCCCACTTTGGCCACAGGATGCAAAACAGGACCGAGCTGCTGATGGGTGCCCAGGGATGGGCGTTATTTAGCCCATGGTTGTGAATGCTAAGATGCGTTCGGGGCTGCAAGCACAGTGTGGCATGGGCCCTGCAGTCCCGTTCCCAAGGGGTATTTCTACACAGCAGAGCAATCCTCCCTCCCTCCAGACCATGCGGCCCTGCTTCAGAAGGAGAAGAAATGTGTCTTGCAGCCGCTCGCGTGTGCACCTTGCTGCAGATCTGGAATTGTTAGGGGAAAAGCTGTCTGGGGAGTTTTTTCCCTTTGCTTCTCCCTTTAGAGGGCAGTGCAGCATCGTGGTCCCAACCTGCAGAACGGTCCATGGGCCTCAAGATCCTCTGGCTCCTTCCAGCTGGGTCAGCCTGGCCCAGGGGAAGATGCAGCCTGGTCCCAGCAACCTGGCTCTGGGAGAGCTGCCCATGCCCTAGTGCAGGCGCCTGGATCCRGGACTTCACGTTGGCCCGGGGTGCTTTCTTCCTGGGCAGGACACCACACCGTGCCGTCTCAMAGGATGGGGCATGGAGGCCTCTGGTCCCTGCTGGGGAAGAGCAGAGGTTKTAAAGCTCTCTCTGCACCAGGAGTTTGTAAACTGTGCTCCATGGCTGCTGGAAATTGCAGTGCTGTCAGGTAGAAGGTGGGTTATAGGATACCCAGTCCCGAGAGCTGGTGTCTAAGGACCTGGCTGCCTGCATGGATGAAGAGGGGCTCCTCTCCATCTCTGTCCGTATTTTGCCATATGCCAAGAGCACTCTGGCATGGGGCTGTCAGGGTTTGCTCTGTCTGGCAGCCTCAGCGTGGGCAGCAGTGATTTCCTGCACGGTGCCTGCTTGTACACGGGCCCTGCACTCGAGCATCCCTCCTGCTCCGCGAGCCCATCTCCCGACACAGGGAATGGCACATGGTAGGGGGTCCAGATGCAGGATGGATCCTGGAGCTGTGTCCCGGTGCATGATACCCCGGCTTGGCTGGGGCGGTGGAGACAGGACTGTGAGGCGCACCCAGGGCACCGAGCTTCTGACAACGGAAGGGCAGAGTAAAAATAACTCCGGTTCTCGCTCTGCTTCCTACCAGACCGGCAGAGCTGGGGGCAATGGAAAGACTTCTGGCAGAAAAAAATGCTGATGTTTGCAAAACCTGGCTGTATTTTCCAGCCACTTTGGCAGCTGCTCTCAACCGTCCGAGATGGCAGCGCTCATCTGCAGGCTCCTTCCAGGACCCCGGTGCCTCCCCATACGCCTGGGGAGATGGGAGAGCTGCAAACATCCTTGGGGGTCAGGGGGCTGGAGGAAACCATGGGGCTGTCACTGTCCAGAGCCTGGGGACAGGGATGGCTTAGCGGTATCTGGGATTAAAATCCATCATCTAACAGAGCATGTCCCATGGCACAAATGGGAAAGGCCTTTTCTGTGCAGCTCAGACGGATCCTGGTTGTTCTGTCCCGCTGCTTCTGCGGTGCTGAGGGCTGGACCATCCCTTCTGCAGCAAAAGCCAAAGGTGGGAAATGGAGATGGCCTTGAAATAGCCCAAGATTTTTGGAGCTCCTGGGAGAAATTTTGTTCAAAAACCCCCTTCATCAACCCTTCGGGAGTCAGACCCTCCCCTACACTGAGCCCCTCTGAAAACACCCCAAGCATGCAAGCTCCCTAAGGAGTTGATGGGGGGTTACCTGCAGACCCCATCAGTGACATTTTCTCTCCGGCCTCCCCACCGGCAAAGGACCCAGGAACCTGGTCTCGGAGCCAGCGAGAGTTCACTGAACCTGAGATACCGAAGAAACAAAACAAAACGTTTGGAGCCCAGCATTTTCCATAAGAATTTTACTTTGCTGGAAACACTCCAACCAGCAAAAGGATGATGTCGGGATAAAATCCACAATGTCACAGAGGACTATATAAGGAGGTGTATAGATAGAAATATGTCATCGTTCATTAAAATATATTAGGAAATGGAGGTGCTTGGTTACTATGGAAATTTGGGGGCCACGTAAACCTCAGAGGGGAGGAAAATCAGCTGCTGCCTCGAAGGCTGAGAGCTGGAGCTGCTAAGGCAGTGTCGCCAGGAGGACCCTGTGATTTACGCAGCCGGAGAGCTGCACCTTCATGCCAAGTCGCTGGTGGGAGCTGCCACCAGACTCTGAAGGAGAGACACCAACGTGGCTGCAATGCTAATGGGATAGCGCTTGCCACCGGCAGCCGAGCCACCTGCCTGGCCAGCACGGGACATGCTCCGGCGGGGAGGACGCAGGCCAGTGTCACTTACGACCTGATGTCCAAAGACAGTGAAATCTCCGTTACGTGCCAAGCACATTTCTGCAGCTCTAGGAAAGGGGAAACCAGGCTCCTCCACGGTAAAGCTGCCAAGACCTTTGGTGCCCTGGCCAAGAGATGTGCAAGCCAAAGAAAGGGGTTGGTTGCATCCTTGTGGATACAATTTGGGAGCGTAGCGTGCACAGCTCTGTCTGGGCAGTGCTGAGACAGGATTTTGTGAGTACTGACCTCCATGAATGGGGTGGTCCCAGGGACGCAGGTCCTCCGGGGAGCTTTGGCCACGTTGGAGGGGTGGCTGGTCTCAAAGACCCAAGCACGGAGAGGAGACGAGATGGAGAAGCTGCTTGGCTCAGCTCATGCATTTCAGACCACTGGCGTGGCGTTTTGGCTCTGCTTTTCCAGCAGCACGCAGCTCTGCAAGCTCTGGGGCATCTGCTAGCCATGTTCACATAGGCTAAACTCGAGCTCACTTTGGTACATCTGCATTACTCTGGGGCTGGAGAAGTGGCATGCCTGGATGTCACCAGAAATCTTCACACTTAAAAATGTCTTTTCTGCTACTAGAAGTGGTTCTAGACAGTAAGGAACAGCTTTGTGTGAGCCGAATGGTCAGAGATCCCTTGCTGGGTCAGATGCCTGCTCTGGGATGGGTCTAGCCCAGGATGCGAGTTGCACAGTTCACAAATGCACCGTGTGAACGTAGTCCTCCTGTTTTGTTCTCAAAACTTGGTCTTTTCACAGATGCCCTTGTAGGAAATAGAGAACAGCAGTGTCCGTTTTCCCTTCTTCAGATTGCCCCACGCCTACAGATTCCCCTCATATCCCTCCTCAATTGCCTCTTTTCCAGGTAGAAGAGTCCTACTCTGGTTATCCCCTTCTTGTATGGCAGCTGATCTGCACTTCTGTCATCCCGCACCAGCTAACACAGCCTTTCTTGGGATGGGGTTTTCGGAACTGCTCACTCCCCCACAAAATGCAGTTAAAAAGTGATGTCCTCTTCCGTCCTCTCCTGCATTCCTGGTAATCCCTTACATTTCCTTTGCCTGCCTGGCTGCAGCTGAGCCCTGGGCTGGCGTTCTGCAAGAGCTATCGACCGCGAGTCCCAGATCTCTCGGAGCAGTCACGGCTCGTTTATAACCCATCACGGCTCTCTCTTTCCTCTGCGCGCTACTTTGCACTTATCAATGTCCAATTTCGTAACTGCTCTCGTGCCACGGCTTCCTTCGCAGGGAGCTCCTTTTGCAACTTTTCTCACTCCAGAATAGGTTTGAGTGCCCTGGCCAGTCTGGTGTTACTGGTCGTCTTTTCCACATCAGCTGTGGATGCTCAGGGCAGCGCTAGTTTGGGCGCAGGGCTTTGGAGAGCCCAAATGGCAACTTTCCTCCGCTGTGAAAAGGGACCGCACAGCCCCACTCATGCTGTCCCCCACCCTCCAAGCAGCTCTGAAGCCACCGGAGGACATCCCAGCTCATCCGTGTGTCTCTCAACAGCTTCTGGTGTGGGTCTTCATCAAAAGTGCTTGGAAAACCCAACACACTGCTGAATAGTCGAGTGCCCTGAATTATTGCTAGCAGAGATTCCTGCCTTTTGCACAGGCACAGGTTAGGGGGAGAAAGCAAGGAGAAAAAGGGAAGGAAAACCCTTCATTTCCCACCTCATTTCCTTCATCCACAGCAGCAGAGATGTCACGGATAAATGACATACTTGTTTACTCCACTCTTCCCACCCTCCAGCAGATTCCATTAATTAGATCGGGTTTGGCGTTTTGTAAATGCAGGTTGACTTTGTCCAGACCCAGATTATATCTGAGCCAGCCCTCTCCTCCTCCTCCGCTCCTGTGAAATCACCTCTCTGATCAGCGCTGCCCTTTTCCCAGCTCATCCACCCTGATTTCACCTTTCGGGACATCGGCGTTTCATCCCACCCATCTCATACTCCTGGAAGTAGGAGTCTCTCCCTGCTGATCAGCCCACAGGACTAGGTGACACCCAAACAGGCACAGTTCATCCAGCTAAAGGTTAATCCAGGTCTGCACCTGCATTTGCTGGACCAGCTCCGCGCCCTGTAACCTGTTCTTTTTCTGGCTAAACAAGCAGCCAGGTGGATGTTTATGGAATCGATCTGATGCTCTTTACCTTCTTGACAACTTGTTTAATCTTTCTGCGCTTCAGCTCCCCCGAGCCAGCAACGCTGGCTCTTTTCCCGTCCTTTTCTGTTTAGACTGCAAGCTCGTTGGGACTAAAGATGCGTTTTATTGTGTGTTCGTTCAGCAAGCAGCACCAAGCGACCCTGAGCTCAGGCAGGGCTGTTAGATACTTGCATAAAACAGATGATCCGTAATAATAAAATGTTTGTTTTCAGACTTCCAGGAAGAAAAAAAAAAAAGAAGCCCTGTCCGCCTCCCCCAGCCCTGCGGCTCTGTACAAAATGCTTTCGTACAAAGGCGAATCAGCGCCGCTTCCTGACAGCGCTGTTGTGCTCGGTGCTGAGTTATCTGCATAAATAATCAAGGCAGGCGAGCGCGAGCTGTCTGCTGGAGCCCGCGGTCTCGCCGTTACGTGAACGTGCAGGGCTGCGTCTTCTTTATTGCCTCTTCGGTGGGTAATGACTGCAGAGGCACCCGAGCAAGGCTTGCTGGAGTGTTYATTCCCTCCCGAAATGCAAAGTGTCCGTCTGAAATGATCCATCGCAGACCCTCGGCGAGACTCGCGTTGTCTCCCGCGCGCTCTGCACCAGGGCTGCCGCGTGCATAAATAAGAGGGGGGAGTCTCGTCGCGGTCCCTCCAGCGGCTGGCGGGAGGCTGGGTTTGTTTCCGAAGGGGGAGCCTCCTGCTTCGGAGCGTGACGGCTCCCGGGAGCTCTGCGAGGAGGGAGGATGGAGCTGCCTGGTGCAGTGCAGAGGAAGGCCTGGGGGTATCGGGGACAGTGCCCAGAGGACCTGCCTGCAGGAATGGACATCCCCAGAGCCATCCTGGGGGGACCCAGGCCCCATGGAGAAATCACAACCCATGAGCTAGGGCCTCTGTATGCAGAAGCCCCTCCGGACAGGAGCCTGTTGAGAGCTGCACAGATCTAGGGGGGGTGCAAAGAGACTGGAGGTGCCCTGCACTCCCCCTACCCTTGGGGACATTGCCAGCCCTGCAAAGGGCCATCTCGAGGTGTCCTGGCTCGTAGATGAGCCTCCCCACTGTGCAAACACGGATCCAGGGAGCGTCAGGCGAGAGCGGGACTGCAGCCCCACAGCCGAGTGGGCAGCGCTGGCACGGGGCAGGATTCACCTTCAGCACTGCAGTGCATGCAGCAGAAATGTCTTCAGTGGAGTAATCCACCCCACCATAGCCAACAGCGAGAAATGGGTGCTTTTTAAGGCTGCAATTGTGTGAATGTCTTTAAATGTCCACTCCAAGAGGAGGTAAATCACACCCAAGAAATGTCTCTTTGTCTCCACCACCTACAAAGACACTTAAGGTCTGGACTGTCCTGGGGCGCAGACACCTTGACCATGCTCCATTTGTGGAGCTTTCGTGGGTGGTTTCCATCCCATCTGCTTTGCTCAGAGGGAGGGTGAGATGCTCTTCTGACTCCCAGGCTCTTCAGACGTCCTGCTGGCATGCAGGGGAGAGGGATGCAGATCTGAGGATGGGGCAGGCCAGCATGTAAGCAGAAACAAGCAACTGTCCAAAAATAGCATTGGAAACGTGGCAGAGGGAAGGCTGTGCGGAAAGTGACCCAAAAACTAGGCCAGCTCATGACCAGAAGAGGAGAGACCAGCCTTGTTTCCTACATGACCTGCAAGACCCTTGCAGGAATCCTTCTGCACTGGTGACAAGCTCAGTACTACCCAGCTTTGAAAGGGATGAGGACCAGCAGGATGGAGTCCCAAAAAATAGGAGCTGGAGCAGCTGGGCATCTTGGAAAAAGATTCAGCAAGAAACAACTGCAGATGCTGAGACTGCGCAGCTGCAAGGAGGGAAGACGAGGGGAACATCCCCAGCCCACAGGTAGGGAAGAGGAAGAAGAGGAAAAACCTTCATGATGTAGAGAAGAAAAGCTGGTGCTGCACTGGAAGGGGTGGGTGGGATGACCTCCCAGCGACCCTTCCAACCCTATTTTTCTCTGGTTTTATGACTCTGGCACATTCCTGAATCCAGAGTGGAAGTGGCTGGATTGCCTATGTCCCTGGTAAGCAAAAAGCAGAGTTATAAGGGGGTTTCCAGCAGGTATTTCAGCAGCTCAGCGAGGTGCTGCTGCAGTCCCTAATGCTGACAGTGACATGCCATGGACTGTCCTGGCAGGTCCCGAAACTCCTTTGGTCTGTAACCCCATTTTTTGCAAAAGATCCTGTGATCCAGATAACGTGCAGGATATCTGGATCAGGATATCCTGGATAACCGGTGTTTTGTTTTGTTTTTTTTTTCCTGGCACACAGGCTGGATAAAACAGACATTCTTGGAGCCATGTGTTGCCTGGAAACACCTGTGTAGTCCTTGGACTTGAGTGGGACACCGCAGACAGAGTCCCGAAAGAAGAAATGTCTGGGTCACTTTGCCTGAGGGAAAGTTGCTCCACACTCGTAGACGTATGAGCACGTGAATTGTGTGAATGAGCCACTAAGAGGCTCTGGAATGTGAGTTCCTCGCACTTTGTAAGGGGAAAAAGGAGCATTACAGAAGTCATCAAAAAAAAGAGTCAACCAGGGAAGGCAGGGTGATTTTCAGGCTCTCATGGTCTGAATTTTGTGCAGAAACCTTCACGTCTTTGGGATGCAAAGCTCTGTTGAAAGATCAGGCACAGGAACAGATACAGATTTGAGCAATGTGGGCAAACGTTTTTTTAAAGCATCTACTGTTCTTTTACATTTGATTTAGAGATGTAAAAATTCTGGAAATTCTTGGATTGCTGTTTTTAAAGGAAAATAATGCCAAAAAAAGTCCCCTTCTTCTAAGAAGTCCCCTTTAACCTGTTTGACCAGGAYGTGCTCAGCGGTGGGCTCGCTCTTTCGGCTCTTTGGAGGTGTTTAAGCCCATGGGCAATACTTCACTTTCAAGAACAGTTTGGAAATCTTCCACCATATGTGGCGGTTTTCCCTCACACTTCTCAGTCCTTCCCTCAGGCCCCATGTGGGAGATGCAGCACACAATATACGGTGTGGAAAGCAGGGTGGATAGATACCTGGGTGGGGATGGCAATCATATGTGCATAAATAACTTCATATATARTATCATATCATGTCTGCATAGATGGCTTCATACACCTGCTGAGGGGCAAAATACGGAGAGGTACAATCCTGCTGGGAGGTGCTCGTGTAGGAAAAAGCACCGTGCTTGTAGCTTTGGACAGCACGTGGCCATGGGCTATAGGCAGTACCCTGGTCTGAGAGCAGGGGAAGGCAAAGCTGCCCTGTGTTAGAAAAAAACTCGTCATCAGATCAGAAAAGGCTTATTGCTAAGAGCAATAGTAATAAGGGCACCTGGCTGATGGGAAGGGGTTGTGAAACTCGGTGAGCAGAGAGGCATTGCAAAGCATGAGCAGGTTGGGACCGACCCTTCTCCCCCGGCTCTCCAGGCAGAAAGCCACCCCGGATCGCAGCCTCCGACAAGCTCCAAGGGGGCTTTTTTCAGTGGAAATCTGCCCTTTATGGCAGAAATCCCCTGGAGRTAACAGAGCTTGGATGGTGCCCAAYGGCRGGGTTGGGCACCATCCTGGCGCCGCGGGCAGGTSTCTCCCACGTGCTCCGCCGGCACCATCTGCCGCTCCGGGGCCAGGGCCAGGGATTTCCGACGGCGTCGCACCTCCTGCCTCCGGAGTCGCCCGGGGGGTGGCACAGGGGGTCGGTGCAAGAGGAAAGCAGCAGCTTTGGTTAAAGGGGAGGCGAAGCACGGCGATGCAACGCTAACGACGAGCSCCCTTGGAAATGCCACCGGCGGCCGCGAAGATCATCTCAGCGCTGGAGAAGTGCTGCCGAACTGAAAAAAAAGCACGAAGTCTGCCATGGCTCGGCGTGTTTACATAGCTCCAAATGTCAAGTGGTGCACGTGAAAGCAGCGGAGCGGGTTATTAAAACACAGGCTAATTAGCCCTGGCTCTCAGGCGACGCGCGGGTGACGGCGGTGACATCTTCGGCAGGACGGCTGGCACCAGGTGGGAAATCGGCTCCTTTCCGGGGAGCTTTTGGAGTTGCTGAACTTTGCTTTTGCTTCCCGGCGCCGGCGGGGGCTCATGTCTCTGCCTGGCACCAGCCTCGCGGCCCCCGGTAAAAGCTTCCTCCGTGCTCCTCCGCGGCGTGGACTTGCAGCCGGGGCAGYGATCCCGGCTATCCCGGCAGCCCGTGCAAGGCCGTGCAGACCGTCGGGCGAAGGGGTGCCCAGAGCACAGCTGGGCACGAGGCTCGGCACGCGACGGGTCTGCAGAAACAGCACTTCTCCCCAAAACCACTGCAGGAAAACTGTAGCAGCAGCAGGGGCTGCAGGACACGCTCGCAGCAGGAAACCAGGCTTCATGGGCTCATGAGCGAGCTTATTAATTTTAAAACACTCCAGATTTTTTAGCAATGGCAACATGCGTGCGTGCTGTTGTTGCAAAYGCCACCGCTGAGCGCGGGGTGCAGCAGTGTTGGAGAGGGCACRGGGGATATTGGGACAAGTTCCCACCGCAGCATCCCTGCCCTGGCRCAGCATCCCACCATGCCAGGTCTCRATCTGCACCCAGAGAGCAAAAAAAAGCCTGCCCAGGATGGACCCTCCCTCCCGTTCCTCCTCCACACTCGGGGATGCAGCGCTCCTCCTTTTTTCTCAGTTTTGCCTTGTTTTGATTTTTAATACTTCTGAGAGCTCCTCGCTCGTAAAACATTTGTTCTGGGCACTTGTAAAGTTGAGCTGCGAGATTTGTGCAGCCCTTCATGCAAGTAACTTTAATTAAACATGAGAAAGTCAAACACACTTGGCATAATTCAGGCTGACAGTGTATCTAAATATATTTGGTTCCTGGATTTTAATTAAGTCCTCTAGAGCAATTGTTTGATTCCTTAAGCGCAACTCAGTCTTTTTTGCTTTTTACTTTTTTGCGGTTCCTTGGGAAAGAGGAACGTGTTTCTCAAGCAGATATTTGCATCCCTGTGATTACACATGTTTTGAGTCGTCCCAGASAGGTGATGAATGCTCACGATGTGGGGAGGAAATCTGGACGGGTTCCAGCGAGAGAATCTCTCTAATTACAGAAATACAGAGTTGCTCATTTTTTGCTTTCCGAAGGAAACAATTGCTTTTTTTTTCTTTTAGAGATCATCAAAATCCCAGAAATATGACGTCAGCACAGAAAATCCCTGCGGGAACTCTAACCACGGGGCAAAGGTTAATCCACGAGCGCGGGCTGCGCTTGTGCAGCCCCCGTTGCGCCCTGCCGTATGCGGAGGGGGGTCTTAGGGACGGTAAAAGGAGGGGGAAYGAGCTCTGCTCCTTGCAGCTGAGGCAGGTGGGAGTTTGCTGCTGGCCCATAGATTGGGCCAGTCTCTCCGTCCCCCCACGCCGGCTGTCCCCGAACGCTCCCCTTTGGCTGCACAAAGCTGGGGTATTAAGTGAAACRCCGGTATTAAGTGCAACGCACTTCTTTTCCCTTTGCGTGTGCCCTGCTTTTTCCCTAATCGGCGTAATCCCTGCAACTATGCAATAAGGACACACAAATTAGTGATGGGCAATGGCCGGTCGGGACTCTGCAGCCTCCAGGAAGGGCTCGTGCCCGGCTGTCGCAGGGTGCCAGCGCGGCTGGAGCAGAGGCTCCYGCTTTCCCAGTGTCTCCCAGTTCCTCGCTGAGGCTCCGGCTTCACGTGGGAGCCACAGGTCCCGCTGCGGGCTGCCAGCGAACATCTGTCCCCCACGGTCCCCCCCCCGCCATCTGTGCTATGGAGGAGAAGTGATTAAATGAGACGGTTCATTAAAATGTTCTTGACTTATGCTACTAGCACCCTGGGAAAGGAGGGGCCTCGTCCCTAACGAGGACGTGTAATTGCATAGCAGCACCAGGAGTACCAGAATTTCACGTGTATGACTTGCGTGCTCTCCATGGGGTAGGTACAGGAAACTTTGGCGCCGTCTCCTCTCTTCTTATCATTTTTGACCTATTTCTTCCCTAAATAGCTCCCTTCCTCTATCCCGCTCTTATCTGGGGTAATTTGTGCAGTAATTATGCTCAAGCAACTGAACTTTCCCATGGCTGCAGGCAACGTGAGGTGCAAAGTGCACGCAGGGAAATGGGGTGGTGGGCAATTTTGGGATCCCGTGTAACAGTGTGTTGGCAAGTGAGTTCCAGCACAACCATTTTCCCATGGCAGGAGGCAGCTGCGAGGGCCTCGAGGAAGCTCTGCTGCAAAGAACAAACTTGTCCCAGGGTGCCGAGCGCTGAAGGCGGCGACAGCTCGAAATGCAAGGTCAAGACTGAACCAGGCCAGTTGGAGCTAGCTGAGGAAAAACAAATCCAGGAGCGAATCTCAAACATTGGAGGGTTTTCTTTTTCCAGTTTTGTTTTTAAGTGACTGCTTTGACTCTCCCTTACACTGTTCTCCATCATTTCCAGAGTTGGAGAAGTTGCAAAGCAAGAAAAGAAAAAAAAAAGAAAGCAAGAGGAAAAATGTGAAAAGAGCTGAATCTTCAGCAGGATTCTTTTCTATAAGAGAGAAAAATCCTCTTTGGTTTTTGCAAATGTTTAGAAAAATCTCATGTACTGCAAGGTTTAGAGGGTGGCCAAGCCCCCCCGGCATAGATGGTGTGAGAAAGGGCAACCTTTAGCATGAGGTCAGTGTAAAATCCCAGCTCCTTGTGGATGTAAAAACATTTTGCAGGAGACTGGCTTTTCCAAGGCTTGGCCTGCAATGTGATGGCCATGGGAAGAAGCTAGCTGAGACCCGAGCCGCTCACCCTCCCTGCTCCCTCTGTCCCTCCAGGGCCACAGGCCAGGGCTTGCCCCTAAGCGTGGCCGGGAACACACCTGCTTTGCTGGCAATTTCTCCTGTCTGTAATTTTTTTGCTCTGAGGCGAGAGCTCCTGATGAGTCCTGCAAAAAGGCAGGTAATAGCAGGGTGAGCAGCAGACCCAAATCTTACGGAATTCAGCGTAAGTTTGGCTGCAAAACCCAAACCTCTAACACATTCATAAGCTACTACACTGTGCTAGGGGTTTTGCCTTCAAATGGCAAATGTTGCATTTTTGCACGGAAGCACAAAGATGTTGGGGAAGTTATCTGGGCTCAGTGCCGTGCGCCTCAAGCAGGACTGCATCCCCATCTCGGAAACTGCTCCTGGAGCTACAAGGATGTCCCACAACAGCCTGGGAAAGGAGCTGCTGGCAGAGCCAGGGGACACCAGCACTTGGGCAAAACCCAAACTATGGGTGAGGGGTGATGGACGGAAGGACCCCAGTGGATGACCGCTCCGTGGAGGCTGGGCTGGCTGAGAACACATSGAGCCACTATTCCTCCGAGTCCTCTTTCCTTTCACGGTGACTTGTGCGTTGGCCCATTTTTCCGCTTGGTGCGCCAGGAAATGAACACTCACCAGCATCCCCAGCAGCAGCCCTGACAACCAGATAAACACCTCTCCCCACCCCGCTGAGGCACAAGATGCCAGTGTAAATATAATGTCACCGTCCCGTGTGGGGCATATTGTCCCACCGAGACCTCGGCGATATTGCGCATTGCTCTGCCCACTGGCAGCCCTGCAGCATGTGTAATCTTTGGTCCTGGGCAATACATAAAGCTCTCATGTAGCTCCGTCCCCACTGTTTGCATGATATCGCCCTGCCCAGAGCTCAAGGAGCTTGGTAAGCGATTAAAACGTGCTACCCAGGCCAGATCCTGGCAGACGTTTTAACACCGGCACTGGAGGAGAAGCAYCTGAAAACCTTCAGGAAGATTTCCTTCACCTTAATTCCTGGCCCCCGTGGGTAGCCCAGTCCCGTAGGGGAGAGTCATCCTGGGAAGTTCTGGTCTTAYGGCTGTGGTCACCTTTGCTCACTCCAGCGCTCACTAGTCAGCTCTTTCATCCTGCCTTTGCCTGCTGGATTAAAGAGCCCTCTGCTATCACATGTCTTCTCCCAGGAGAGGTGATTTTATGCTGTGACAAGTTTTCTTCCCCACCTTTAGCTTGACAAGAGAAATGGCCTGAGCCCCCCTGCCTGCTGCTGTAGGAAGGACTTTGCAGCCTGACGGGGTCCTGGGACCTCTTTCCCGAGCACTGGCTTTTCCACGTCCCTTCGAGATACAGACCCTGCTGGGTGCAACGTCCTGCCCATGCAGCCAGCAATTCCCTCCKGGCCTCTCCATCCCCCCGGCAGCCTTGGCAGACCGGCGGCGCGAGCACTTGGCAGAGAGATGACTGACAGCAAAAGCAGTGAAGGGGGACGCAGCAACGCTCCGAAGGCTGGAGAAGGTGAAGAGGAATCAACTGTCTGCTGTTTCTCCAAATGCAAGAACGAAGGGCATCAAATGAAATTATCAGGCAGAAGCCTTGCAACGAGCATGAGCCGGACAGCTCAGTTAACCCGAGGGACTCACTGCAGCGGGAAGCTGTAAGGTGCAAGAATACTAACAGGTTCCAAAAATCRGCTAGAGCAATGCAAAAAAAGTCTATTGAAGCAAAGGGACCCATACCCATGGGAGATTTTCAGGGAGCTCTGGGGTGCTTCTTGGGTGCTCTGCACACCCGTAAGGAAGGACGAGCGACAGGAACGGCAGGAGCTCCCTCTCTTCCCCCTTCAAACCCAGCCCTCCTGGTGCTGTGGATGGCCRGGGCTGCCAGGCTGTTGTGCAGGTTTGGATGGGGGGGATAAATATAAAAGAGGAGGGAGAAGGGGAGGCCAGACCTCCGCCGGGCTGGGGGAGCCGAGGGGACAGTCAGGGCTTCTCCATGGCGTGCAACCTTGCATTTGGCCTCGCTAAAGCATGAGCTGCTTAATTGTCCCCACTTTCCCAAAGTGATCCGCATCGCTCTGCATCAGCGTTTTAGCCTGGCCATTATTTTCGCATTGATCATTGTGTCAGAGGCAAAATCTATCAGGAAGGATTTAACATTTTGTCTGCGCGCGGTGACAAGAATACTGAGCAGTGCAGGGCTGGGAACAATTCATTAACCTTGCTGCATGGACGTGCTTTTTCCTTCTTATTAGGTCGATAAAACAGCAGCATTTCTGAAATCTTAACATCTGTAGCTTCGCTGTTAATAAAATATAGACATTATTCCTAGAGCATACAGGACCACTGGCTTGCATTGAGTCACCTCTTTCAGGGACRTGAGATATATGCAATAAGAATTTTCTAAYGAGGCGTTTAATCCCCAAAGCATGCAAAATGATTGGGGAAAAGGGGTAACATGAAAAAGGGAAACAACAAAGGGATTTCTTTTTTTTTAAGAAAAAACGTGGCTGCATGCTATGCATATGTAATTCCCTTCAAATGCAATGTAACAAATTGGTTAATACCAGGTATACACCTTTTCTGGACTTGCTAGGCTGCCTGCATCCAAAGTGCTGCTCTCTGCAGGCAGTGGAAAATGTGCTAAACCCAGAACCGCAGTGGGAAGCTCAAAATGATTTTCAGATCAGCTGAAGTGTGACGAGGCTCCTGCGTGTCACTCCAGGCACAGGACAGATGTTTTCCCAGGTGGGAGATGCCTCCTCCAGAGACGAGCAAGCTGTGCTCGCTTGCTCCAGGACTGTCACTGTCAGTGTCACCTTGCACGACCTGAGTGTGCTGCTTTGAACAAGTTTGCTGGCCAGMCCGAGACACCCAGAGAGCCTCCAAGTTTCTTCAAGGCCATCAGAGCCTAGGTGCTCTCGTCCCRTTAGCCTTTGCTGCTGGAAGATGTACTGGAGAAGGGCTCCAGGTGTAACATCTCCAGCTGGACGTGGTGCCAGAGAAGAGAATAGATCCTGAATTTAGCTCCCGGCCTTGTCCTGCCATGATGAAACCTCGTATTTAAAGGGGTGTAGCTAGCTCCCCGGATTTCTTGTACTGCTTCTTGGTAACACAATAGGACTCCTTGTTTCTCCTTTTTCTCCATGTTTAACAGCCAACATCATCCCATTAGGAGGCATCAGAAAATCCAAGCTGGAGGATGCTAGATGTAATTTGGCTTAATGAATTTCACTGTTTACAGAATGACCTGGATTTTTGACTCTTCAGCTCAGGCACTAAATAAAATTATCCCTTATTTACCCTACTCTACTCAGCACAGCTCTTGTTAGCATCCTCCTTTCATCTATGACAGCTTCAGAGATCAGTGGATTTCCAAGGGCAATGGATTAGCTATGAGTAAAATAAACCATTTGTTTCCATCATGCCTAGCACCTGTGGGAGGTAACTAATGAACACGGTTTGCAGTTCACACTTACCCTGAATACCAATCATTATGTGCACTTGCACACAGAGAAGTTAAAAAAGAACATCCATCCGAATTGTCACTGGGCCAGAACCGCACATAAAACAATCCAATTTAAATGGAATTGCTGGGATTCTGCTGAAGTTTGAGGAGATTAATGGGAAGGCAAATGGCTTTGTCTCATAATACGGAGTTCTGCTCATGGGAATTGGGGAAGCTGGAACATTTACCCACTTACAGAGCCAGGGCCCCACGAAACGCAGGGCTGAGAATGGACGCAAACCACAGCAATGCTTCTTTGCAGCATCCCCAGGGGATGGTTGCACTGAGGGGGAGAAGGGAAAAGCAATGTTTGCTCGCTGGGATAAGCAGGACCTGAGGTCCCCCCACAGCAGGATCTGAGGGAGCTGGGAGCAGCAGGGGTCCCCCCTGGGTGCTGCAAGCCCTTGTCGTCTCTCCTGAGCTTTGGCAGAGCCACAGAGACACCAAAACCCCGTTCCCAGGAGGAGCTCTGCATAACGAGATGTTTTGTCCCGCGGCTGGCGATGCCACCGGCCGGCAGCATCCCAGTGCGAGCCTGCCTTCGTCCTGATGTCCCCGGCTGCCTGCGCTCCAGCTCCACTCGAGTCACCGTGCCCAACGCCGAGTCCTTGCTTGACCCTGTCCTCTCCTGGCCCCACTCCTGTGGCTCTGCTGTCCTCACGATGACGCAGGTCCTCCGCCTGGGATCCCTGCCTGCGTCGGGTCCTGGCATTTCAGCAGACGTCCCAGCTTCAGAGCCCGCTGCTCCCGACTCCCTGGGCACTGCTGGTGTTTGAGAGCTGCCTTGGCACCAGTCTTTCTCATCCAGGATTGACCCTGCCCCAGGACTTAGCTCCAATATTGGGCTCTCCAGCTGCCTTTGGGAGACAGCTGAGCTGCCAGAGCCACTTCATCCCTTCTCACCCCATGGGGTTTCATGGGTGGCTGGGACACTCAGCGCCCTGCTAGGACAAGGACCCCTACCAAAGCTACCCAGTGCCTCTACAATGAGTTTGTTCTCCAGGGTTCCCCTGTTAGTTGTTACTGTGGATACCTGTTTTCCTTTTTTCTTAGGAGASACAATCTCTGATAGTTCTTATCTTCCGTCTCCCACCTCCTTGAGCTCTGGAGCTCAGCGGGCACTTGCACAGGCTGGACGGAGTGGCCCAAGTGCTCTTTGCCTGGGATAARGGTGGCAGCTAGGCGGTCCTGGTCCAAGCCAGCAAATTGCCTGAGACACCATGTGGGGACCTGGAGGTGGTGGGTGAAGGCCTGTTGAATGTTATACTGCAAAAGCTGAGTGACCTGAAAGACTATATTAACCCTCTACATCTCAGATGGGGRAAAAGGAAATGGAAAGTGGATGCTCTGACCTGGATTTTCTTTCYGGAAATTGGCTGCGTTGAGTTGTATCTAGGGTGAGGAGCATCCCACTGCCCTTGACAGCCTCGTGGCAGGATGCTCTTTGCAGACCCATTTTGGGGAGGGAAGACAGCCCACCCCTATCAGGTTGAATATCTCTGTGTCTGCAAGCTGCCAGGAAGGGTTCATGCTCTCTTGTTCACTGCAATGCAGTCATTGGGTTCATATCTGGTAAACATCTCTGCAGTTGGTCTTCTCAGCTGCCCCCATGGCTGAGGACACATCAGAGCTGTCAGCTTCTCCCAGCAATGGCTTCCTGAAGAAATACCTGATCGAGGAGGGCCTCACAGGACMTATTTGCAAGGCCTGATCCCAGGATCACTAAAAAATACCTGCCTGCTCTAGGAGAGGAGGTATACTCAGTGACTGTCCCTCAACACTGGGAGGAAAAGGGTGCCTGAAAAGAGCAATCATTTTGAAAGACTTTCAGCTTCTTTGCATGGAAGGAAGTCTTTCCCTTGAGAGCTATCCCAGGGAAAAGCCTGTGCTGCCCCGGAGGTACGAACTCTCAGAAATATCTCCGCTTCCTATTCCAGGTGCAACTTTTCTCTGCCCCATCCCATCTCATTAACAGCAGCAGGAAGGCAGATATGTTTTTAACAGATCTAAACAGAGTTCTCTCCGTCACATCCATTTCCTCCCGGGCCTGTGGGAGGACAGACTGATAAACTGGTTAGTGTGCACTGAATCATTTCCAAAGAGTGCTCGGAAGCAACGGAGGAGGAATGCTAGCAGCACCAGTCTAGAAAACATTCTCCCAGGCTCAGACAGGTCCCCRGGGCAGGAGCCAACTCCAGGTCCAGGGCCCAGGCTGTGTCTTGMTGTCACTACCTGCTCCGGGTGTCTGGCTCCCATTGCAGCCCACAGAAAGCTGGCCCAGAGGTCAATCCAGCTCACCATGGGGCAGACCCCACTCTTGGAGGGCTGCATCTCTCTGGGCTCCAGCAGCTCTGTCCTGATGCCCACGTAGAGGAGCCTGGGGCCATGCGAGGCATCCCTGAGTATCTGCCTGCCTCTGTCTGCTGCTCCAGGAGGGCACAGGTCTCCTGTAAGACCCTTGTTACGGATCCAGCCCCATGTGGGTGTCTCYGACACCCAAGGACATCTCATTTTGTTATGACACCTGACATCCCCGCCTTGCTCAAACAGGGAGCGGTCACTAAAGGAGACAACTGCAACACRTTTAAAACAGCAAGGAAACGAGTTCCTGACAGCTTTGTCCCAAGCACCCCCCTGAACGGTTGCATGTGGGAAGCACTAGTAGCCTGGGTAAGCAAGTGCTATACTTGGAGGAATTAATTTCTCTGGGGAACTGGATAGATAATTATTGCCCTTTTGCGTGTTATTTGGATGTATTGGCTSTATCCTGCCTCTATGGCCCTAGCTTGCCTGTATTTTCTCAATCATCAAACACATTTGGRCAGTGAAATTTCCAAGAAAATGTAATAAACTGATCCTTAGAGACTCCATTTCACATCTCATCGGAGATGAAAGCTAAAAGGCGCTGGGGTCACACAAGAACTCCCTGCACTTATAAAAGCCATCTCCACTTGGACCATGACTCACAGCCTGTCCTCACCAGGCGACAATGCCAGACGGGCCTGAATAATGGGAAAAAGCTCGTTAGACCATCCCTTGCAGCTGTGCAGCATCTGGATGTACCCACCCCAGCCAAGCAGACTGACCTTCCTCCATCGAGGCTCTGGGGTATGTGGGGCAGCAGCAGATCAGAGAGATCTGGGGTTACGCTCCCCAGATACAGACCTTGAAGTCTTTTGCAGGGATGTCAGCAGTTTTAAGACCAAAACATGCTCRGGGGCTGGAAGAGGTGAGCAATGGCCCTTCTGATTTGCAGGCCATGGTCCTGGAGTAATGTAAGAAGAAYATTTGGAGAAAATGAGAACTATTGAGGATTAGGCGGCATTCGTAGGTGTGCACTGACTCGGACCCTTACACACACAGCCTGAGCTTCTTTATCTTTCCATATCCAGTGTAAAGCCCATGAAGGAAAACACCCTCTTACTTTTCTCTGTCTCAAAAGAGGCTGGAATGAGATAATTTTATACAATAGTTGTTCTCTTCTGTTTTGCTGTTCCTCCATGTGTGAAGGGAACCAAGGTCTTTCCTAATTAAATTGTTGTTGTATATGTAGATGTATAAGCCACTGAGGAGTGTAAAAGAATAAAATAAAACAGACTGCAGCTTCCTTGAGGTGTTCTCGTTCAGGAGAATGAAGCTGTGCAGGGCTATTATCTTTTTCTATTGAGTTTTAGTACTGGAGCGATTAAACTCCMCTCTTCATGGAAGCAGGATTCCAGAAAGCAGCAGAGTGAAGATATCATTTCTGCCTGTTGAACACTGTGTGTAGAAACYGTTGCTTCTTATAGAGGTGAGATGTGAAAGTGGAATGAAAAGGGGGGAAAGGGATATACTTTTCTCCACCAGAGCAAAARTTTACTTTGGAATTCAATGGGAAAGGCAAGCTTGTTCCTGCTGGGGYAGAATTACTGTTTCAGCATGTTCGACTGATGGGTTCTGCAGATGCTCAGGAGAATGAAGACATCCCATCAAAGCAGGGAGTCTATTCCCTGCTCCAGATCCCATTGGTTTTGCCTCCCCGCTGGTGTTGCCTTCTTCAGCTGCCCTAGTCCCCCATCTCTTTGGGGGCTTTTAATGAAGAACGGGAAGGGGCAACTGAGTCTTTTACTCAAGTGCCCTGTAATCCCCAACACCATCTCACCTCATCTCATCTCCACAACCTGAACAAAATTAGGCTTAAAAGCACTATTTCTTGATCTAATGCTCCAGAACCATCTTGCTTGAATGAGGAAACGAGTCTCTTCATGAAATTATCAGGTGGGAGCTGTGAAACAGGAAGAACTTCTCCACCATCCAGCACCACAGTACCGAGGCAGCTCTTCTCTTGCTGAATGAGTAAAAATGTTCAAGTCATGGTGGAAATCTCCTTCAATGACTGTTAGATAAAAGAGTATAGGTATTGTGGTGTGGGAAGACCTAACACCACCTCCARTCACCTAGGCCAGACAGCTCTCCTGCACTGTACTGAGGAATAGAAGAAGGGCAGATGGCATGGGAACAAGGTCCATGTGGCCCAATAACATGTTCCCACCAGTCACCAATAGCRGATGTCTGAGAATCAGGGTATGGTGATGTTTCTCTGGTGCTTTTACCCAGCCTCCACTGAATTGTGTTTCAGGGAGCCAGAGATGGAGGGGTCACTAGATAACACCTTGGTCTTACATACTTTTTCTGAGCAACCACAACTGAAAGTAGAGGGGATGGATTTGGGCTAGACAGGCTTTGGTCTGAACTGAAAATGGACRCTCTTATGTTATTAATTCCTTCTAATTCACACACACAGTATATTCATTTGCAGCCTATCTCCATTCATTCTTATGCTATAGCTTAGACAACCTGCCTCCCCACCTCTTGTGCTCAGCATCATAAATTTATGGGTAGGACACACATCTTTTCAGCCCACCAGGTTGACCAAGCCTTTTGCAGTAAACCTCTTACYGTTGCCTTTCCTGTAGTCAGTACTTTGTTCCAGATAAATTATCTGGCAGCGCACACTCTGGTGTCATCCAAAGTGGTTGGACTTTCAACCCAGGGAAAAGATAACAGGCTTTAAACACAAACAAGGAAGTATTTTTGCACATCACATGGCTGTCATCAAATAATGTCAAAGATACAAATATACGTGGATTCAGAAGAGAGCTAGACTGATTCATGGAGGAGAGGTCGATCAACATGATGGTCTGACTCAGGGAGTCCTTCAACCTCTGGCTACCAGGAACCAAGAGTATCTGACCGGAGGAATAGTCAGTTACGTGTCCCCTGTTCCAGGCTTCTGCTACCGGACTTGCTTGGAGACGGGATCCAGGACAGGATGGACCTTTGGTCTGATGCCTTAGAGCTATTCTTAAGTTCATAATGAAGCATGTGACATTATCCTCTGCAGAATAGCTAAAGTCAAGTCAACAAAACTCGCAGCCTCAGGCTCTTGAAGGGTGCTGGCAAATTGCCTRAATTGCATCCATCACCAAACGAGGTAGGGAATGGCTCCTATGACCCAAAATGGGTTTCTCAACAGCTCCACAGAGCCAGGGAAAGGCAGGCAGCGTAGTTCAAGTTGTATAAACATGACCCCCACTCACTGCCTCCCAGATATTTTGGTTCCGGTCCTCGCGGGGATTAGTCGGTTTGTTTCCATTGTCCACAGCAGAATCAGGTTATGCAATGTCTCTTTCCTTGCATTATTACAATTTCAGCACTCCTCCACTTCAGATCCCTTAATCCACTTGCTACCACAAAATTCAATTACGTGTCTTAGGCAGATGTCTCTCACCATTTCTGCTAGAGTGTTTATTAAACCGCTATTGCCGCTGAGCGTGAGCATTTCAGCTCTCTTCCCTGGTGTCCTGGAGACATGACAGCTTCTTTGTCGCTGTTTGAACTCAGAGGGAGGCAGAGTCCAGTGCTCAGAGCAGGCAGCTGGGAGTTAAGACTTCCCGGATTTTAGTCATTGCTCTGCCACCAGCATCCTCATGGCCACTGGGCACTGGGAGCTGTGATGGATGCACGGTGCCCTGGTACAGGAATGTCTCCTGCTAGCTGGTTTTCAAAGCGTCATCACACACATGTCCCATACAAAGCTGAAGGAAAGTTTCTGACTTTATTCCCCGTTTCTAAGAGCTCTTCCTGCAGAGTGTTGAGTCCTTGTGAAACTCARCCCACATGTGTCACAGCACTGAGGTCTCTGGCAACTAGAGGTCCTGAGCTTTTTGCCAGCTTGACTGTCTATATTTGGTACTTTGGGGAAGAAAACCCACTGGTGTTTACCTGCTGAACCAGCCTCTTCACTGTGCCCTAACCGCACTTACCCAGCTGTGTGCCCAGATGCACAAAGCAGTGTTACAAATSCACTTACAGGTTGAAACCCTCATCTCAATTATCTCTGCAGTGTGTGCAGGGATTCACTCCAAGGCTACCTGTGGTGAGAGCACCCTCTTACCCTGCCAGGTTTGCAAAGGCTGCCAGGGTACCTGGCGATGCTGGAAGCTTTTTCTGCCTCTTTACAGCAGAGGCTCCTGGTCTGTGGTGACGGTGTCCCATCACGGTGGCTGAGAAGAGGAGATACTTCCCAAGATGCTGCCTCCCTTCTTCCCAGCCTTATTGCAAGCCTCGTCAAGACATTTCATGGCTGTTTGTCCTTGGGGCAGCAACTGTGGAGCAGTTGTAGGAACGGGAGGATCATGAGAGGACTCTGGAAGAGGATGGTGGTGTGCCAGCCCGGGTGCTTTGGGCATGCTGCAGTGCCCAGCGAGGGTGTGCAGCAGCAGCAGTAACCAGGTGGGCACCATCAAACAGATGACCAGCCTCTGCAGAGGGAGAAAGACTGCATTTCCTTCCTGTCCTGGTGCTCCTCAGGACACGGACCCTGAGTGCCCTATGTGACACAGGAGAGTGAGGTTAGACACCTGAGGAGCAGGTGAAGGGAAGTAAAACTCTGAGATAGATTGGGCGGGGGTGGAGGCTCCTTCCCAGGGCAGGCTGAGAACATGTTTACTCACATCTGTCATGGATGAAAGTGTGAAGAATTGCTCCCAGTTCGGGGCAGCACTGACATTTCCTAGGCACCTCCGCGCCGCCTCATCCCTGCTGTTTCTCTCACACGCCGGTGTCAAGCGTTCATGCTCCAGGTGAAGGGACGCTGCTGTGTGTCCTCCTGGCTCCAACATTACACCACGCTGCAGTTTTCCAGGGAGATCTGGGTTGGTTTTGGCTGCCTGTTTACTGCTGCTGCCTTTGAGCATCCTGCTCCAAGAGTTGTGGGTGTGGAGCTCAGGACTAAAGCTTAAACCATCCTGCTTATGTAATTAAATTAAGCTCCTTAATAAAGCCAGTTGTTATTTCCTTAATTCCCTCCAGACTTTCTAATGCTATTACCTCAACACAACACTGTTTAAACAGCTTATTATCGATTGGTTTGCAAAGCAAGCTTGCCATTTACTGTGGCACAGGACATTTGGGAGACCAGATCAAACAGAGGTGGACAACGCTGTCCAGTGTGCAAGAACGCAAAGATGCAGTCAAGGTGAAATCCAGTGTTAAAATCTGCCTGAGGCCCATGATTGGGACCCAACAAGGCTGCCTACAGGACTGGTTGGGCATAGCCTGGGGCTTCTACTCCAGGCCAGGGTCTTCTGCTCTCCATATTGCCTGTGCACAGATGCAAGTTCAGCTCAGACTGAATCCAAGCTCTGGATCTCAACCACATTCAATGCCTTAGAGCAGACGGAGCTGGATTTAGTTCCTTACTCAAGGATATTCTGGCTATTCTTAAGCAAAGGAGGGGTATATAAAGCTGAGCTGCTGATAGCATCTGCAACAACACATGGCACCAGCAGTGCTGCATCAGTAGCAGAAGTCCTGGACCTTCCTGGAAGGCTCTCACCTCTCTTCAAACGTATGGTGGTCCCAGATGGGAGCAGCCTCACACAGCAGTGGAAAAGGTACCTGGGCCATCCCTGGTGCCACCAGCACTGGTCTCCTTTGCTTTAAGACATGAGACTACCAAACGAGGGGAGCTGAAACAAGTAAACCAGCCTCCACCAGGGCCCATAGACTSGGTTGGGACTCCTCGGAGTATGGGAGCCTGTGAAGTGGCCCAGTCCCGGGCACAAAGCAGCATTACAACCTGTCCTGCTCTAGGACCCTCAYTCCATCCCYACCTGGCCYCKGGAGAACCAGTGAGACCAGGACTAMGCTACAGGGTCATTTTTTTCCTKTGCCACCTCTGTGTGTATTTCCTGTKTATTTACTGCAGGAAGAGAGAGAAAGATATAGAGAGAGAGACTCCAGCCTACACTGGGTTTAATTGCATCTCAGCATCTGCGGGAAAGGAGGTCTTCACAAAGATTTTCTTCCTTTCTCAGAGGCTGCTCTTTGGCTCAGGTCTTCRCACCTTTTCCAATGGCAAAGTCCCGTGATCCGTGAGGGGGTTCTCTGGTCTAACTCACCCCAATATGCAGTGTCTGTAGGAGACAGTGTCTATAGGAGACAACCTGGAGATTGCCTAGCCAGGCAAAATAGGTTGTTGTCTCCCTGGGTCAGCGGCCTCGACTCCCYTTGGAGGGAGAGGGAGAAAAGGGTGCTTCTAGGAAATGATTCATCTCGGCTAAGAGACATAGCTAGTGCAGACAAACTCTTCCCTGCAACAGCTTATTTGTCTCCATCTGTATAACAAGAGCATGGGGTGATTTATCTCCAGGTAAACACTGAGACTGTAGGAGAGCTCAAAGGTGAAATGAATCCTACCTGTATCCGGAATACCTGCCCTGTCTTGGTCACCCAGCAACAGTGTCTGATCTAACACCTGTGGCGCCCTGCAGCAATTCATTTACCTATAATTTTGCCAGATTTGGAGATGTCTTGAGTAAAATTTTCCAYGCCAGGAAGCAGCCCAAGGCTAAATTTGGCTGCGACATTTCAGACAAACAGTAGAGCTATATCTTAGATCAGGAGAAAAGATGTTTCTTTTTCTTTTAYTTGATGGTTTTCCTCCAAAGAATTGCTCATTTGAGACGCTCAGTCACCCCTTTGCTTTCCAGATGACACTGACGTACAGTCGGAGCGTGAGGGCATGCAGTATCTGGAGTTATGACACAGATGTATTTTCAACACCTCTGTTAAATAAAAAATAAAGTCCATCTAGATGTGTTCAAATTGCCAACCTCTGAACTGAAAAAACAGCACTGCTAATTTGCACATGCTCTCGTGAAGGCAGAAGCTGGCGACCGTGCTCCAGCCGAAGCTGCAGCAGGACGGGAGGTCCTGTGCAACCGCTTTGTTGGTGGCTTCTCCCTTTCCGAGCCCTAGAACTGAAGACGACCAAATGTCAAATGCTCTCAGGGCTGCCCTTTGCTGACCACACTGTTTGTATAACTTGGCATTTTGCAGAAATGTAAGCAGGCCCAAGCAGACCTTATTAGGAGCTTGGATTGACCCACGTGTACGACTGATGGGTGTGCTGRCATATCAGAATGAGCGTCTTGCCCGGAGAGCTGGAGTGGCCTTGCTGTACTGGTGAAGGGGGAAATCCAAGAGATAATAGCTATGTTAAGTTGTGATTGCTTGTGGTTATTATCGGAAATTTTTTTTGGTGACTGACCAAGTGTGAGGTTACGCTGCAATAAAAACATAACCATGGCAATAAGATAATAAATGCTGATGTAATAAATTGATGTAAAATTCAGTCATTTGGGTAGTCTGTAAAAACTCAGTATCCATAGAGTAAAGCAAACACAGTTCAGAAATTACTTGGAGATCTCCAGAGGCAAAAAGAGGCAGAAAGGCCTTATCAAGGTGGCAWTTCTTTGGAGCTGGTGTGGGCAGGGGGTGAGTTGTACCAATCTCTCTTGCTCCCATTTCACTCCACCAAATTAAAAGGGTTGATGGCATCACCAGGATGAACAGCGGTTTCACTGACGCTGGTGACATCCCAGTGCCAGGGTGCTCTGACCACGTCTGGCCATGGCCAGGCTGGGAAACTCTCCACCTCCAAGCTGCCCCAGGGATGTCCCAGCCCAAGCTAAGCCTGCCCTGCCTGGGGATGGCTTGGGGCTGCTGATGCATTGGCCGGGGTGAAACCATGCCAGGGCTATGCTGGTGCGCAATGGGCTGCAGCTTTGGCATCAGCAGTAGCGAAGCAACGTTAACGAGTGCCATCTCTTGCCTCCTACCAGGCTGGTACCTGTTTCCCTTGCAAGTTTCAGGATTATTCATCYGCGTCAACGGGGCAAAGCCACCAAYGCTCRCCTGGCCCCATCTGCGCTGGTGGGTCAAGCAGCTGGCAACCCTGAGCCCCCTTCCCAACTCTTTCTCCAGCAGAAACCTTGGGGAATGCAGCCAATGACATCGCCGTACGAACCCAAGGGGCTGCRCGGAGGTTGTATCAGCAAGCTTAATTCAGGCTGACCCTGGCCTCTGAATTTTTGGGCTTCTCTTTCTTATAATGGGCTTTGGATCTCATGGTTCTTTCCACCTTGCTGGACTGATTCCCAGGTTTCTGCAACATGAATGTTAATGATTCTCCCCGTGCAGCCCAACAGGGAGCACTACAAATTGCACTACTAATCTGGCTTGAGCAGATCAGATAGGATCAGCAATATTATCTTTGCAAGGATCTTGTTTATCCAAGGATCTAGATTCTGCAAGAAGAAAAATGGGATTCTTTAGAGGAAAGTGGAGTTTAAAAATAAACCATTTGATTACTTCAAAGACAAAAATCAATTCCTCGTCACTCTTGAGAGCAGCCAAGAACCTGACACAGAGCAGAAATGCCAATTAGAGTCTCGAAGAACTGGACTGATGCGCTTTGCCGTGAGGCACAASGTGCTTGCTCCTCCCCACCTCCAGCCATAGGGAATTTTTTTCCTTTAAAAAAACAAAGAMAAAGCACACATTTTTTCATGGGACGCCAGGGCAACGCTATTCCGAGAGCCACAAAGTGGGCTTCAGTTGCATGAGAACCAGGCTAAAATAGTGGGTGAGGGTAAACTTTCAAGAAAAATGTTTTTTCTCCTGGGTCTTTCAGACGTGCTTGTGTTAGAGGTGAATGAGGAAAGCAAACTTAACACTTGCAGCAGCCGCATCCTGCCTCCATCAACTAGTGTCTGTCCACATGGAGTAGGTTGGCAGGAGAGAGAAGATGACATTTCGGGCCATCCTGGGAAGCGTCATTTTGGTGGTGTCACTTCCCTGATGCAAAAAGTCACCCAGGGAACTGAGAGGCTTGAACTATGGCCATTTATCCCTTTCCATCTCCAGGTAACCTCGGTTCCTCTCTTGCCGTCTGCCAGCAGTTTGTAACCAGGCCTAGGGYGTGTTTGTTTTTTCACTGCCCTCCTCTGCAGTGTCTCAGGGAGACTGACAACCCACTGGCCTGCCTCTAAAATCTTCCTTTCTATTGCAAAACACTACCCAGTGACGCTGCAGTGGCATCCAGCCCTCTGGAAACTGCAGGTAGCAGAGGTGAGCATGGATTTATCCGAAAGGCCAGACCCYGCCATGCAGGTCCTGGCTAGTGCGTGGAAATTGAAAGCTGCAGCAACCCAGCTGAGCTGGGCTTTTTAGTGCTCTAATTGCATTTCGGAGACCTGTTGCAGCAATCTTAATTTTTCATCAAATAGCCGGGTGGTCTAATAAACATCTGCCATGCCAATGTACAAATTTCAGTTGTCCTGRCCTGCTGTTTCACCATCCAGCCACTGAAGGCAGAGCCCCAGGGTGAATGCACGTGGGCTTCACAGGTTTCTTCTGTTGCTGGCCTGGGTTGGGAACTGGCTATGACTGAAATGACCTCGTAGGGCCACAGCAGAGCCGGTGATGCCATGCTGGTCACTGGCTGGCTCTGGTGGACGGGAACTGATGGGTCTGGGCCTGGTAGGAAGGTGGCCACATCACAGTAGTCACCACAGCTAGTGGCTCCCAGATGCAGGCAAACAGGCCACTGCCAGCCCTGGAGATGGTCCTTCCAGCTGGGGGACTCTTCATTTTACTGGCTCAGCAGGAAACATCTGTGAAACTTGCTTTGCTGTCACCTGGTTGCTGCCAGGCTGGGGGCGGATGGGGCGCATCAGAGCACCCTTCCTCGCGGGAACTCCTTGGGCTGGGGTTCTCTCCATGGGAAAATGTCAYCAATGCCACATCCCTGGGTGGGTCACCGGCAGCGGTATCCGAAATGCACCCACCATCTGTGTCTCCCTCTCTCTCTGCACGCCGATCCCTTCACCCCCAGCCACATCCTGGCTGCTGCATCTCATACATGCTCACTCCCCATCTGTCTCCACCCGCACATCTGGCCCTAATCCGCCCATATCTCCAGTTTTGCRCACACACAGCATCTGTTCTTCTACCAGTCTGTCTTCCCATTGAGATGCATGTTCTTATCTCTCCATTCACCTCCTAGGGCTTGCACACATCCATCCTCTCTCTCTCCTTGTGACTTGCAGTGCAGATGCAAAGCAGCATTGCTTATAAACAGCCAAATCCTGCTGTGAGTAGCACTTGCTGCTTTACTGGGTATCAAGTGCAGTGAAGACTTTGCTTTGGCTTCCCCTAGTAACTCCAGTAGGTACAAGACCCTTGAGATCCTTGGGTTGTTAGCAGAAGCGTCGAACCAGCCCTCTGTGTCCTCGCTGATACTGGTTCCCAGGACGACTTGCATGAAGTSAGGACGAGTGTGCTGCGTTCTCCCACCTGCGTTTGGCTCCGTGGCCTTACCCAGTGGGCAGGTGCTCTTGGGCAGATGGGAGAAGTGGGCTGGAACATTGTCCTCAAAACTCACACCAAGAAGAAGGTAGGGGTGTATGAGGACCCAGGGAAGGGATGCCCATGCTGGACAGAGACCTCACGCCCTTTGAGACACGCTTGGTGCCATGTGACACCTCCCAGTGCAAGATCCATCCTGTGCAGCTCCCACCACCATCTCCTGCCTCTGCTGTCTTCTGGGCAGGGACRTGGCGACCCTCAGGGCTGGCTCTGTTTCAGGTTGAGGTCTCTGGAAGGCACTTTGTACAGCTCTCAAATCACTACCATGGACTTTCCCTGGCACCTGCGCCAGCCTTCTCCTCTCCACAGGCAGCTCTTGTCAGCTCCTGCTACAAGAAAGGGGTTGGAGTAGAGGGGTCAAAGACAGACCGATCCCTGCTCTGAGTTTCAAGGCAAGACTTTGCTGCAGTAGAAGTCCATCAAGGAGGAAAAAMACTGGTTGTCTCCCCTGTATTTGTCCGTCATCCAGCTGTTAGTGCTAAGATGGTGAGCAGGGAGGTGGCRAGCAAGGCTGATGTGTTTGTAAACGAGTATCTCAGTTTCCCTTAAGAAAGCTGCTACCTTGGATGGAGGAAATCGTGAGGAAGGAGGCTGGGCTGCTCTTTCTGTTCAGCTGAGCTCCCCAGGCGCCCCGGGAGGCTGAACGATCTTTCACGGGCAAGAACGGGGCTTACTGCTCCTCCTAGCTGGTCCTACCATGGTGGCGACTGATGACAAATGAGGAAGCAAGATACGACTAAATAGGGTCAATAAGATAATGAGCAGCCAGAGGGACCGGACATGTGCAGATACAGACGTACAAATTTAAGCATTACAGGGATAAATGCCGGTACTTCCCACAGTCTCGTTTAGAGAGACTGATTGTTTCCTTTCCCAGCCTCACCGAGGAAGAGTCTCAGAAGGAGCAAAGAAGCAAAGCAACAGGCTGTGGTGCCTGGGAAAGCCTTTAAATCAGGGGACCCAGCCCCAAGCGCATGTTAGGGTCTTCCCTGGAGTCAACGAGGGGATTCATGCTCCTGGTATTGGATGACCCAGTTTCCCAGTGCAGTGGCATCCTTCCTTGGCACAGGATGTCACAGAGACGTCCTGTGCTCAGAGCGGGGTAGGAGTGACTCGGTGCCTGCCGTGGGTCAGGGCAGGATGCCTCTGGGGCTCTCTCCACGGCTGGTGAGCTCAGGAAGGCTGAGAGGGTGCTCCGGCATCRTTCCCTGCATGCAAGTGATGCCAGCTCTGGGAAGCCTGCGGCTCTGAAGCTGACTTGCACCAGTGGAGCCAGGCTGGGACCAAATATAAGTCTTTGCTTCAGCCATTTCCCTGCATTAATAATGATGAGAACATTTTATCTGAGCTACTACTAAGGACTAGAAACTGAGTACYGGGTACCTGAGCTCTGTCAGCTCACAAATACTTCTCACTCCTTCGCTTCAGTGAATGGTCCTGACACCAGTGACAGCTTTTCAAGGGGAATTGGAGCCAGCAGATGTGCAGAGTTCAAGCAGAAAAGATGTCAAAACACAGGACTGAGGAGACCTGGGCTGAATTTCTTTCTCGCCTCTGGCTGSCTGACAAGCCTTTCCATTGCTCTCCTACTCTGTTTCCTCACCTGCAGGTTAAATCTGATAATTGCAGCTAACCTCTGAAGGGTGTAATTCCTTGAGCGGTGCAGAAAGGCAGGTACTTTTCAAAGCCAAATTGCCCTTACTGGGGTAATAGGGATGAAGATAAGCCAGATATTGGGAAAAACTGGTGGTGTAGCTGCTAATGGAGAGCACAACACAAAGAAACTGGAGGCACTTCTAGATGAAATACCTGGAGCAGGACAGTGATGGGGCCATGGGACATCCGTGGTCTCCAGGGAACATTTCTGTGCCAAGGTTGTACGCGGAGCTGTTTATTCCCAGGGAGCTGCCTGCTGGGGCACTGGACATGCCAGGTCCTCCCTGGCCTGGGGGGCCCAAAAAGCGGCTGCTGGTGTCCGTTTCGGGTATCATGACCCTTTTTGTCCCATGGACAGTGAGATTAGCAGCAGCAGCTGGGTGAGCCCTCGTGCAACATGCTGAACGCACGACGGACAGGCTTGCTCGAATCAAAGACAGCTCGGAGCACCCCCTTGCCCTCCAGCCCATCCTTTTGGGGCTGCCCTGGAAAAGATCRCTCAAGGATTGGGCAAAAATCCGATCTTTTCACTTGCGCAGCGGCTGAGGAGCTGCGGCACCTGTGCCCTCTCCCTGCTTCTCCCCCCCTTTCTCATGCTTGTTTACTCAGGCAGCATTCAGCTAATTTTGGAGCAGGGTCTGGCCGTTCTCAGGTAACGGAGCAGCCTGCGGGATTAGCACTTCCCCGCTATTGTGCTGGTCCCAGCCGGGCACCGCTGCACTTGAGCTCAGGCTGCCCAAGAAAGCAGCAGCCGGGAGCATCTTGGCAGTCCAAGCAGCTGAGCTGTGCATCCCTCTCTTCCCGCCTCCCGGACCCGGGATTAAAGCCTGCTTTTTTGTCCTGACCTGGAGGCAGGCCCTGGGGCTACTTTTGTTCCAAYAAAGTGAGCAGGGACAGGATGGCCCCTGTGTCAGCCACAGTCCCCCTGGGGCGGGCGGATTCCTGCAAAGTGACTCACACACATACAGCAAGGTCCACTCTTTGCTGGGACTGTTTCCCCTAAATGCCTCCTAGTCCTTGATTTACAAAGCTCYGGCACCCAAGCCAAGCTGAAAAAGAGCCTGTGATTTGGGTGGSCCAGCATGGTCTGTGCATCTGCAGCCAGCCCCTTCCCTCTCCAAGCCCCTTGGTTCCCTTCCTTGTGAAAGGGCTGTGTCGGGAAGAAGAGGTCAGACCTGGTAAATAAAGTCAGCTGAATCACCCCTGGATTAGGGGCTAAATAAAGCCTTGGAACAGCAGCTGAGTGGTGTTAATGATCCAGCTGCCTCTTGAGGCTCTCACGTAGGGTGCAAGCCAGGGGAGACCCTGTGTTGTGGGCACAGGGCAAGCGGTGGAGCTGACTTGCTAAAGGGGCAGGACAGGGGCTGCCCTGCTTCTCCCTGCTCCTCAGAGGGAGGCAGCTGGACCGGGGGCAGCAAGGCCAACTAAGTCTGGAGAAGTCCTACTCCTGCTCTCCCCCTTCATAGGGATGCGTGGGGCAGACTGGCTCAGGCAACCAGTCAGCAAGAAGCACCCTGCTTTCGCCTGGGTCAGCCCTGATCTGCTCCCTGCTTGGCCATGGAGGAGGAGACCGGGAGGTGGGACCCGGTCTGCGGCTGCAAGGAGCAGCGTAGCTGGGGCTGCAGGGGGTAAGGAGGCTGGAGCAGGGTCTGTGCGTTAGCTGCAGGTGTGTATAGCCAGGACCCTGCTCTCAGGGAGGGAGGACAGCAACACAACGGTCTACAGGACAAGCCCGGGCAATAGTGGCAAATCTTGGTGCATCCAGGGATCAGCACGAAAGGGAGAAAGGAAGGCAAATATGCAGTTCACCCCAGCTGCAGCACGGTGCGGGGGTGTCTCTCCCACTGTTGACCCAAAAGCCAAGGGATGGGTCTGGGGCCAGGCCCACTGCTCATGCCTGGTTTGCAGAGAGCCAGAGCTGCCCCTGCCTGGCTGGGGGAAAATGCAGGAGGCTGGACGTGGGAGAGCACTGCAAGCTCAGTCCCTGGTTTGGTCCTCACCTGCGTGAGTCACTTCATCCATCAGCAGGGGCTGGATGCTAGCTTGCAGTCCGTGTGCAAGCTCTTATGCACTGTCTCCTGCAAGACCCAGCGACAGCGATGATCTGCTGTGCCTTTCAGAGCAGGTACCGTCCCCGGCAGTGCCTGTGCCCAGCAGGGCCCTGATCTCCGCTGCAGTACACAGAGCGATGAGAGCAGCCCCTTGGTTTCTGTCCCTGCTACCCCTCCTCTGCAATGTAACAGCATTACAAGCCGCTCAGTCAGGATCGGGGTATATATAGCTCTGTGCGTCTTCCCTTTGCAGGTCACTGCATGTTCGTGACCCTGTGTAACTCAGCAAACTTCTGAGACTCAGTTTTCTACAGCTGCAGTTTCTGTTCCCGCTTGCCACTGACTCTGTCTCTGTCCCTATTTCAAGGGGGCCTGGCTGGGCTGATGCTTCGAGAGCATCCTTCCTGAGACGGTCCTTTCTGTAACAAGCCTCTCCCGCAGCAGGGACAGAAAACCAGAGTGACAGGCTCAGCGAGACAACAGGGCGGTGACATCGTCCCTGCCTGCAGCTCTCCCAGCGCTGGCTCTGGTGTGATGAGCTGCTGGAGGTCGAGCAGGGGCAGCGTGCATGGAGAGCACCCACCGGCAGTCTGGGGCGGGTACCGGCCCCTCTGAACCGATCCTGCCTTTGGATCCGGCCGTGAGAGGTATCACCCTGGGGCTGGAGCCTGGGGAAGGCTGCTCCCATGAGCGGAGCAGGGGATTTGCAAACCAGGACAGCGCGAGGACCAGGGGAGGAGGAGGAGGATGGGGTTGGCATGGGGAGGCCCCTGAGAGCGAAGGAGCTGTTAATCGGAAGCGCTTGGACATCACGAGGTCGGTCTCTTACCTTTGGCTCAAAACCTGCTGGGGATATGAGGAAGGGCTGCTCCGGGAGAGAAGTTCCTGCACTGATTCGGCTCAGGATCGCTTGCCTGGGCCGTTGCAATCCCTGGATGGTTATATCCACCGTGGAACCAGCTCTGCCTCCCTCCCGGCCCCCACCAAAACTCCCATTTTTATATCATCAGCATCCCAACCCCACCAGCATGTTTCAAGCATAAGTCTCCCTCTTTTCCCTGCCAGCAATCCCAATCTTTAGGATGAACAGGCTGGGCATGTTGCAGCACATCAGCAAAGGCACCAGTTACATCGTGCTCTGAGCCCTGGCAAAGGCAGGGCTCATAACAAAATCTGGGCCAGCAGCGTTATTTGGCCTTCTCGTGGTGTGCGAGCGCTCGCTGCTGCAGTGGGACTATTTAATACCTGCCGCACAACGCTCCTTGGATGCCGCATTCGGTTGCTGTGCCCAATGAATTATTTAATCCCTGCCCTGCATTTTTATTTCCCATCCGAACAGTTAGCGGGAGAGGGGTGTGGGGGGAATGGATGCTGACAGATGGCAAGCGTAACAAAACCCCCAAAATGCAGAACGCGATGGGATTTTTAAATAAAAGAAGCTGGTGCAGATCCCTGCAATGCCGAAAGCTGGAGGAAGAGACCGAACCTCGCAAAGGCATGGGCCACCCAGCCTTTCAGCATCCTCTTCCTCCTGGTTTTGGCACTGGCTGTCCTTCCCGGGGGATCCTTGCGAGGATCAGCACCTCTGATCCCACACCCCCGGCATCCCAGGGGGTTGGCTGACCCCGAACCCGGCATGATGGTCACCCACAGACACTGCTATTTATCAGGCGACAGCCTGCGTGGTCGGTAAACGGCAAGAAGCGAGTGGCGGGCCCAGAGGATGCAAGACGCAGGCTGCACCTGCGCTCGTATTTGCCTCTGATTACATCTGCCTTTGGAGTGAGTCAGGGTTCCTGTGGGCAAAAATTATCCTCGGTCATGTTATTAAGGATTGAGTCATCGTGCGTACGGACACGGGGGTCAAAACGAGTTGTCTAGGCAACTGGGATTCTGGCGTTTCCTACATTTCAGACGCTTTATTTTTTTTCACCCTCCGTGTTTTCTGAATTAAGTCATTTGGGATCGCACGGAGCCAGGATGACAGCACCACCTCCTACACGGCGAACCCCTCTGACAAACGTCTGCAGCTCGGGGGAACTTCCCGGCTGTGCACTCGCTAGAGAGGAAACCAGTGTTATTAAAACAGGGTAATTCTGGGTCAAACCGCCCTTGTACATGGGCACGGGCCAGGTTCTCCCGGCACCCTCCAGGCTCTTCAGTGCATCTCTCCCTGCCCGGAGCAGATGCGTAGTGTCACGGAGAGCATCCCTGCCCGTGCGCGGGGTTTGCCTGCACGGTGCAGCCACCGAGGGCGGACCAGTACCGCACCCAGCACGGCCACGCGTTGCAGGCAAGATGCACTCAGCCAGGGTTTGCCTGAGCTCCCTCTTTCTGGGACAGGAGCTGAAGCAGCTCATAGCAGATCCGTGCAAGGAAAAGCAGAGCCTGGCAAAGGGAGATCCTCTTTCCGCACCCTTCTGCAGCCCCACGCTGCTCGGCCGGGGAACACGGCATGTGGGGAGCAAGAGGAGGCAGCTGAGCTGGCACTTGTCACCCACAGCCCCTGCAAGCCCAGTCCCCCCCAGGCACGTTAACAAGGGGCTGGGATCTTTGCAGCCTACATCTGAACACATGCAATCCATGGATTGCATCCAAAGGATCCCCCAGTCTCCTCTTCTTGGATGTTTGGGATTGAGGGGGTCAGGCAGGGAGGGACCTGGGTCTGGGGGCTCCCTAGTGCCCCCAATGCTCCCTCGCTGATGCTGCCTCCCCCCAGATCGCATCAGCAGCACCAGATGGGTAGGACTGGCCAGGTGGGCAGGAGCAGGGCACAGCTGGGAACAGCTGCCTGGATCGGGCATCAGGCAAGGATTTCCCCTAATGTCAGCATTGCCCACAGAGCCACCAGCTCACGCTGGCTTCTCTCCCTGAGACAGAGCTTTCAGCATCCCCAGGTGCAAAGCTCAGCTTATGCTGCTGCAAAATTCAGGATCAAAGCAGGCTCAGCAGCAAGAGGCCAAATCCCAGCCTTGTGGGGTTGCTCCTGAACAACCTACCAGCCATGGTGCATGCATAGACTTGGTGTCCTGGGAGGGGTATGGCCAGCCAGCCCTGTGCCAGTGTCCCTACCAGGGCAGACATGGGCAAAAAGCAAGGCTGAGGGTGACACTCTGCCAAGACTGAGCCTTGCGGGAGGCAGAGGTGTGGGATATTGCACACGGATGCAGACTGCAGGGAGCTTCCTGCACCTCCTGAGTCCAGCCTTGCAGGCAAAAGCACAAAAGGGTAAAACCCAGAAGCTTTGGGCTCTCCTGCTCCATCTGGGAACAGGGAGAGACATTCCCAAGGTCACTTTGAAAGCCAGTGCGGAGCCAGGGAGCAGCTCGGTGAGCCGGGCCTCTAGGCTGATATAACAGCTGTCTGTGCTGGTGCTTTTGCTCCGGGTTGCCTTTCCCTTGACTTGCCAGGCATGGGACTGCTGGGCTGCAGCTGGCAGTCCCAGGGATCCCTGTGACCCCTGCAGAGGCCAGCGCTGGCTGTGACACCCCGGGAAGCCAGCGCTGCTGCTGGGGAAGATGATGTAAATTGGTGAAAAGGAGGCTTGAGGGTTTTAGCTGTAACCGCTCTTGAGCATGGTGGCTGTTTTTAGCAGCTTTGTGCTGGAGGCCTGTGGTGACATTGCCCAGTGCACTAACACAACGCTCACCTGCCTTGGGCATGGTGGGGCAGGGAGGTGTGGGTCCAGGGGCCCGGACACCCTCTGAATGTGCGTCATGTGCTGAGGGGCCAGCTGGGATCCTGGGACCTGTGTCGATGGGTGGGACAGGACGCTGGAAGAGGTTCGGGTGAGGACCCTGCTTTGGGAGAGCTATTTGCTGCTGGTCAATCCTTTGAGTCCCTGCAGCATCCCAGAATAACGAATATCCTCCCAGACCCCTCTGCCTTAGGTATTCCTTGAAAAGGAGGGTGGGAAGAGATCACATATAGGATAGGGGCAAGGGGGGATGCTCTTCCCACCCGGCTCTTCCCATGGCAGCGGGTGGATCAGACAACCCGTGATGCTGTGATGAGCAACCCCATTTCTTCCAGGACAGACTCAGAGGCTTCTCAAAACATCTCCTAACCAGCCTGTGCCTTCATCCCGCCCCGTGAGCTCCCATCCCTGTGTCCTTGTCCCCCCTCATAATTTTTCCAGCTCTTGACGTCCGCCTTTGCTTTCCCTTCCCGGGTTTCCAGGCATTTTGCAAAAGGCACTGTCAGGATGGGCCAGTTCCCAATGTCCTTCACCTCTGGCCAAGGAACCATCCTCAGGGATGTGTGCAGCTGTAGACGGGGAGCTGGATCGCTGCAGCTTGGAGGTGGTTGATTTTGTTTCTCTCTGCATGCTTGGAAAGCCTCCGACACGCCGTGGAGGACGCAGGAAAGTGCCCGTTTGGGCAGGCAAAGCAGGCAGCCACCCGCGAGAGCACGGCATCAACATCTCTGGCTCACCTCCATCACCACCAGCCAGTGGGCGAGCTCAGGGGCCAAGCCGGAGGTGCGAGGCCCCGGTTTCTATTCCCGGTGCTGCCATTGATCGTCTGCATGACTTCGGGAGAGTCAGAGAGTGCCAGCCTCCTGCTTCGCCGACCGCAGCCTGGCCTTGAGGGCCTCATAAATGGAAAGCGTTAATATTTAATGGCTCCTGCCAGCTGCTTTGCTCTCAAGGTGAAGGAGAGCAGACCCCTCTCGCTGCCCTGCCTGGCTCTGCGTGGTGACGGGAAGCCACCGAGGGGCTAGTGCTGTCCCCCTGCGTGCCACAACCCGGCCCCTCGCTGCAAAAGCACCACTCGTTTTGGGGTGAGGGGTGAAAAGTGAGGGTCTGCAGGATGGAGCCACGATGGAGGCAAGTGAGCACGGACTTCGGAGGATAAATCAGCCCCAGAGATGGACAGGAGCCGCTCAGCAGCTCGAGGGGACCCATCTGCCTCGTTCGCCAAAAGGAGACGTGGGAACGGAGGCGCTGGACCTGGCAGCCAAGGGAGATGCTCGTGGGCCAGGTTGCAAACGTCCCCTGCCTCCACTGCAGAGCCCAGCACAGGGGCCGAGGAGCAAAGCCGAATCCCCGCAGGTGCAGCGCTTGGCCCTGCAGCCCGGCCGCGGGGGCTCTGCTGCCGCATCCGCAGGCGCCCGTGCACGGCCCGGGGGAGATGCTGCTCTCCCCCACGGCAGCGCCTATCTAACGAGATGGGCCTGGGAAAACCCTGCGGTATCTGCATCGGATGGCAAATACTTTTGCCTAAATTGGGCATAGGGATCGGTTTCAGGAGAAGCCGAGTGCTCCGTCGCGTCGCGATGCCATTTTGGCAGAAACGTGGGCTTTTTTGTGCATTAGGTTGTTCCCCTTAAAATAGCTGTTTGTATTTCATTATTCATATCTTTTTTTTCATCGAAACAATAAAGAAAGAGAAGGAGGGCCTCCCTTGGTGGGGGGAGGGAGACAGGCACCTCCGAGCATGGATTTGCTTGGATGGGTGCTTGTTGTCTGGGGCTGCGTCTGCCTGCACCAGTTCAGGCCGCTCCGTGTCTCTCGAGTGAAATAACCATCACTGCTGTAAAAAATCCTTATCCAGGACTAGAAGGTGGGAGCAGAGGGGCTACTGCATCACGACAGAGCAATTAAAAGCAATTAAAGCCTGTTGGTACGTCGCCAGCTTTATCAGCCTTTAGCAGAAGAGGGAGCTGGAGGAGCTTGGGGCTCCAATAAACACCAACTAGCAAAGTCTGTTGGGCTCCTTTGCAGCTCCTGATGGAGCTGCTACACCTGCAAAACCAAGCAGGATCCGGGACCAGACGGATCGGGCTTTTGTGCTTTTATCCAGGGCCTCAAGCCCCCGGCAGCCTCCGGGAGAGCAGCTCGCCGTGGAGGGAGCTTGGAGGAGAGGCAAGCGAGTGATGAAGCAGCCAGAGGATGATTTATGAGTGGATAATCCTCCGCCGTCCCATGGGGAGAGCAGTCCTGCTGCACTGCTCAGTGTTCCCCTTCCCATAGAGCCTCGTCACCGCTAACGAATGCTGCATCACGCAGCTCCGGCGAGGTAAGCCCAAAAGCATCCCGACCTCACCACGCTCAGGAAGGCAGCTGATGGCCTCCCCCCGAGCAGTCAGAGATGCAGGGTTTGCTCTCCCTGCTGTCACCGGGCAGCAGCCCTCAGCTGCAGCAACGCTGGGCTCTGGGGCTCCTTTGGACGGCCAGAGCCCCCAGAGCAGCCTGTTTGCTCCCGTGCAGCTTGGCTTTGCAAGAGGAGCCCCCTCCCCTGCCACAGGCTGGGGATGCACCTTGTTTGCCCCCATAAAACGACCTGTGCATCCCCATGGGATAATCTGTGCATTAAGGAACATGATGATGCAGGAGCCACAGCACCGGCACACAGCTGAGGAGGGGGGTCTTCTGCACATGGGAGAGCTGAGCACCCCAGGCAGTGGGTGGGCACCAGGACGTCAGTGGCCTCAGCACAGGGTGTCCCAGAGGGAGAGAAGCTGCAGTGCTGTGGCCCGAGTGTGAGATCCAGGCCTGGCTCTGGAAAATCAGGGCGGAGGGCATGCAGTGGGGCAGGGAGGTTTGCAAGGTCTCTGGGGGAGGCCAGGGGAACCACGGGGTCTCTCAGCACTTGCCTCCTTCTGCAACCTCGGTGAGGTGAAGCTGGCCTGGTCCAGCGGGCTGTTAGGCAAAATATGGCTTTTTCCACATTTGCCTGCAAGGTTTTATGCCAGGTAGACACCTGCTCTGAAAAAGGTAGTAATAAATGATTAAGAAGTAAAATCTCTAAAAAGCATCACATGGCTCCAGGATGCAGTTGCCTGACAAATGGAGCCTGAAACTCTCACAAGCGCCACTGTCTCTTGGTCCTGCAGCACCAAACTTCTGGCAAGGCCTCTCTCCTGCTCCAGGACTCGATGCACCAGACACAGATGCTTGCTGTGATCTGCGACCAGCTGCCAGCAGCTTGTCGGGTCGTGGAGCAAGACAGAGGCTGCAGAGAGCAGGTCACCCGGCGAGTCCAGAGGAACTGCGTTTGAGGGTCAGGTCTCCACGTGTACCTTGTGCTGCCGTCTGTCCCCAGCGTGGCCTCACGCCACTGTCTTCACTGTTAAAGCAGAGGAAATGAAAGAGATATGAGACTATAATGTGCTTCAGGCCATCCGGGGGGGATCTCTGCCCCTGACCCTCTTTATCCATCACAGGATGCCTCCAGGACTCAGCTCCCACCTTGCTGAGACCCCCCACCCCATACAATACAGGTAGTAGAAACTGGGTGGTCCCAGCTCTGCTGTTGAGCTGGCTGCAATACGGGCAACACATTACCTGCAAGAACAGGCGTTTTAAAGGACAAACTGAAAGTTTCTGCTGGAAGATGAAGCCGCTTGTACCTGTCCTGGTCCCCCGGGAGCTGGAGCGTGGCCTCTCCAGGGCAGCCATCCTGCACCCAGCAGCCTCCCAGCCTGGGCTGCGGCCTCCAGGATGCCACAGAGACTCCCACGATGACGCTTTTACTTAGAGGAGAAACAGCTTGTTTTGAAGAAATTGCATTTCCTGGTCTCCAAACATCAAAACTCGCCCGAAGGAGACGGGCACTTCTCACAGTAAATAAATACATAAACAAGTAACGGTACTGAAAGACTCTGTGTTTCCAATGGCGAGAGAGTTTTGACAGAATTGTTTTCTCACGGGCATGCTGCCTGCTACCTGCTGCGTGCTGATTTCGTGCAGCTATTTGTATAATTAGATGGGAAAACACAAAATTACAGCGTAAGCTTTGTGGGCTTGCTAAGAAAACACGTGGATTAAAAAAGCTGGTAATGAAATACTCAGTGAACACATGCAAGAAATTGGCCATGAACACCCCTGCCCCATATCCCAAATATTCCCTAGGAAGGTGTTATCTGTGTTATAAGCACTTTGGGAAGGCAGCACACCTGCAGACCCTCTTCAACCACAAGAGCTGGAGTCCAGCTCCTCCGAAGGAAAAAGTGCCCCATCCCCATCTCCAAGGGAGGAGTCTGATGGGAAGAGCCTGCAAGAGAGGACAGTGGTGGGATGGGAGAGATCCTCCTTGGGGAGCCTGGGTCCATCCCTCTCCCCAGAGCAGGGGACATAAAACACATGCACGGGTGGGGTGGCCCTGAGCAGGTGGACACCTGGACGAAGCGTCCTTGGCCAGGGTCTGGCTGGGGTCCTGCAGACTGGCTCCATGCCACCTGGTCCCCTTTGACTGCTCCCTGCTCCCCAGATGGCTCCTTGCGAGGGCTGTCCGTGGCGTAATGCCATCAGCTTTGCCCAGGCTCCCCTGGTGCTCGCTGAAACACAGCTGGTCTCCTGTGCCCACGCTACAGTGCAATCCAATTTCCTACATTCGATTTTAAAAGGTACTGGTACAAGCTAAAAAAATGCCATGGGGACAGGAGAGGGGAGAGGAGACAAAACTTGACAACATTTGATGTTTCTTCCCAAGGAGTTGAAAGAGACTTCGTGTTTATTTATTCACCAGCAAACCAAAATAGCTGCTAGGAAATGGAAGGGCTTTTTGAAAAACACAGACCTGGCTGGGGCTGCGAGCCAGCTGCCCTCACTGAGACACCTGCCAGAGAAAACCCCGGGGAGCCTGGCTTGCCGTGACACCTCCAACACGTCTCTTAGACGGGAGGCTGTTGACCCGCGACGATATTTGCACTGCAAAGCCCTTGGGCAAGGCACTGATGCCATTAGATACCCATGCAGCAGCTATCGTGCTCCCAGAGCGAATTAATTGCTGCTAACGTTTGTCTTTCCAACTCACTTTAGGTCATGGGTGGAGCTGAAGCCAACAGGTTTTCTCTTTTTGCAGATGAAAAAGAGCTAGAAAACTGGCCACTCGGAGCCCTGAGAGCCCAGCGGGAAATACAAGGCGGCTCTCTGCGAAAAGGGAGTTTTATCAAAGGGCAAGAGAGACGGAAAGTGCTGTGGCAGGACAGTTTGGCATCTGCCTCTCAGCCCTCGCTGTGCTCATCTCCCAGAAGAGATGCATTTGTACATTCGCGCTGGCTCTGCAAGAGCCAGACTTGTCACTTAAAAGCAGAGCTGGCTGGCTGAGGCGAGAGAGGTTTGAGCCTTGTTTCACCCGCCGCTCATCTCCGAACGCACCAGCCTGTCTGCAGGAGCTCCAGGGTCTGCAGAGGCCGGGTAGTCACTGCAGCCGGGGAGGGGACGTTGCAGTTCAAAGGGAAAGGGAAACCCATGCGCCTGTGCAAACAGCAGACCAACCCAGCGCGTGCCCGGCGGCTCAACGCCCAGGCTGCTCCAGGAGCCGCAGGGCTCTCTGCGTGCTCGGATGCACTCCCTGCTCCTTCACTCTGGAGAAAGTCTGATGCAATCTGTGGAAAAGCTGAATATTGCCTCAGGAGCTGGCTGGAAAGGTCTTGGCCAGGTGGCCAAGAAGGCTAAATCTCTACAGCCAGCACAGGGCTCAGGGGAATGGCCAGGGCAGGTGCTTTTCCCTTGTCACTCCTTGCTCCTTGGGGATCGGGAGTGACCCGGGTTTAGTGCATTATGCACCTCTCTGCAACCTCCTTTCCCCCCAAAAGCAGCCCATCCCTTGCAATCGGAGGGTGCCATCAGCACCCTTTTAAAACAACAACTTTCCTGGTACTGGCRGCACAGCTAAACAGCATCCCGCGCCCCTCCTGTGGTCAGCACATCGGTTTCGGTCAATGCRTGGGAGCTCCCCTTGCCGAGGTACCCGCCGAGGTCCTCCCTGCTGTTGCCACACTGGGATCCAGCCTGAATCCATCCGGGCTCGTTAGCTCAGATGTTGCCTCTCGGGCACCTTTCCGTGCCCCCGATCCCCGAGGGGTTCGTTACCACGGGCAGCACGCACCACCCGCACGGCACCGCRCTCCGGGTAACAAGCTCCACTGGGACCGCAGCCCTGGGAAGGGAAGAGCGTGCGTTGCTGCCTGGGCTGGATTTGCAGAGGACATCCCCATCGTTTCTGGGGTTTGCTGTTACCCCCAGAAAAAGCCCTGCTGGATGCATGCTGGTGCCCGCTGCATTTGGCTGTGCGCATCGCCTGGGAAAGCGGCGGTTTTGGGAACACGCTGTTCTCTTCCTCTGCTCGCTTGTCAGAGTTTATTTTTGCTCCCTGGTAGAAATTGGATTTTCTCTGATTTCATTCCTCTGCTGTCATATCAGGTGCTTGTGGCTTTCATGCCTCTATCCGCTCTCCGATACTCTTCTGTTCTAGCTTCAAACAACTGTTGGTGCAGTAGAAAAAAGCTTCGTTGCCGTCGTGATGCAGAGTCTCTTATTCCCCTGTGCTGGCACCACGGCTGATGCAGATCCCTGAGATCTCACGTTGCTTCACTGGCGCTCTCATTCTGGTTGTTTTTGGCAGTCCAGAAAATATGACCTGCAGCCTGACCAGCAGTCAGGAGGAATGGGAATTGCTCTAGTGTGGAGCAGAGGCAGGGTCAGGGAGACATGGCCACGTATTACAAATGCATAAAATGTGTCTGCAAATAGGAAGGGAGCATCTCCCGTGTCCTGATGAGCAGACAGGAAAGCCCAGGATTGAAATGCAGTAAGTAAATGGAAGTTAGGGAAAATCTTTCTAGAAAGAAAAGCAAAGTGCTGGTCTGGACCATCCAAGGTCAGGGTGGAATCTCCATCACGGGACATTTTTAAGAGCAGCTTTAAGAAGAATCTGCCTGGAAGTGCTTAGGACAAGCAGAAGGTTCTGCCTTGGGGCTGGAGATCAGAGTTTTTCATCCTCTCTTGATCCACAGGCCACTTAGCCCCGTTTGAAATAAAGCCCCCAGCCCCCTTGGGCTGCTCCTCTGACACGACGGCAATCCCTTTGCATTGCCGTAGATGTGCGAGCCAAGAAAAGTTCAGCTGAGCCGGGACTGTGCCTTTCTTCCTGTTCTCTTTGCTTTCCCACCACTCGCTGGCCTGCTCAAGGATATGTGGYGTTGGCAGTTGTCTGGGTAGCTGGTTTTGTCACTGTTTTACAGTCATCCTATGGGCTACCCCTGCCATCTCGCACAGCCTGGTGACCACCAGAGGAGTTACGGTGGGCTGTATTACCCCTTGAAGGTCCTTCCAGCTTGCTTTTCTCAGCATTGCATGTAGTTCCCCTAACCAGTTTCACCAACATCCCCCAGCTACTGAGGCAATTTGCAGACTGGTGCAAGATACAATCCTCCTGCCACGCAGCAGCCCAGCTTCGGTCACTCCATTCTCCTCAATGACACCTCGTGGTTAGGTTTGCCTGCGGAGGTCCCAGCCGGGCTACCGAAGAGCTGAGACCACAGCAGGCCCCAACGCACCCATCATTGTGCCCGGTGGTGGACATAAATATATTTTATTTATAAATAAAATATATTTGCCCGGGAAATATATGTGCCCGGGAAAGAGACCACATCCCATTAGCCAGCTGTGAAGTTGCACACATGTGCAAACACAGCCCGGGCTCTTTCCTGGCTATGATTGCTGTAGCACATAGCTGTGATACCTTGAACACGTGGTTGAGGGCTTTGTCTGTGCACCTCTGAGCTTGTCTGCAGCCAGTTAAGTGTGAGGCAGAGCTTCTATCAAAGTCCAAGCTCTCCCTTTGCTTCTATTCCTCACCCACACAGATGCAGGTCCAGCTCCAGAGCTGTTTGGAGGAAGACCCAAAGGGTCCTTGGCACTAACGGGGCTGGTCCAGATTCGTGTTGGTCAGGGAGGAGGAAGGACATGCAAAGCTGAGCAACCACCCCAGTCCTCCAAGCAATGCCTTGAGCTTGGCGGTTCCTTAACATGGCAGCTGCCACACATCTCCACCCAAGCTGTACACCCTCAGATCTGTTTCAGAGCCCTGGAGAAAAATACGACTTCCTAAGTGCATTACAATGAATTTATTGTACTGTGATCAACTGAGATGAGCAACTTTGCAAAAGAAAAGCAAAAAAAGCCCTTTGAGCAGAAAGGGAGCATGAACAACTTTGTCTGCTGCTAAAGAGTCACATCGATCACCTAAACATAGGTGGCCAGATCCACCTGAAGTACGCATGGCACCTAAGAGGGTACCCAAGACATCCCAAAGGGGCTAGCCGAGATGACGGAAGAAGTAAGATAAATCCATGGCTTTCTGTACCAGCAGGTGGGATACCTGAGGGCATCATGAATGACACTAGACACCCATCTGTGGGCATCTGGATCACACTCCAGGGGTCGGAACACCTGCTTTTGGTCAGAAATGCTCCCTCGAGCTTGCCCAGTTTCTGAGCCAGCAGCCAACTAACATCCAAGGAAAGAGCGTTAGGCACAGGCCTTGTTGAGCTTGCATTCACTCTTTAGCCCGTTCTTCAGTTCTCAGTTAAGACACAGGCAGGGTGTTTAGGGAAACTATGGCTTACTTGATTTTCGGATGCTGAAATCCAGACAGCGGAAAGAGCAAAAGCTCCTGAATCAGATGCTCTTGAGGCATCTCCAAAGAGGTGCCGCCAAATCCATACTGCGTCTACCTCGCCTTGGCCTTGCTCAGAGCTATGTGTCCCACAGATCCCGAGCAAAGCTGTAGCAATAAGTACATCTGCCTCCTCATTTTGCAAGGCATTATGGTTTGTATTTTAACTCATGGCTTTTCTCTTCTGGCCTCAAGAAAAGCAATCTACAGTTGCACCCTATGATTCACACCACATCCTTGGATAATCCTTTTCTCTTTTTTTTCTCCCCCCTTTTTAAAGGGAAAAAAGTGTTTAAATTTCCTGTTGGTAGACTGCGGTTCCCAGCCACAGACCTCAGCAGGACCAGTAGATTTAAGATTTCAGTTTAATATTTCCCCACACGTCTGTATCTGTGAATCACTTATGATGCTTGTTGCACTTTGCTGTTCAGAATGCAAATGCCAGAAAGTGGCTCCCAGTGGGAGCCGTGGGCAGTTTCCTGTTGGAATTACCCAGCTTGCACATGAGCTGCCTTTGGGGCCCGCAAAAGGCAAGGGATCCCTATCATCCCAGCCCAGCAATTGTCCTGTACTCGCTGCTCTTTCCCAGGATTTTTAGAGCAATCTTTGGCTGCCTGAGCAAGGATGAAAGACAGCCAAGCGTGTGGACCACTGCCTAGTTTCAAGCTGGTTAGAAGAGAGATGAATTGGGGTTTGCCCTTCATACCCAAGCAGAGTTAAGTACCCAAGCCAGATTTTCAACCGGTGTCAATTTGCCTAGCTCGTCTGATGCCAGCGTTTGGTGATCTGAATCACGAAGGTCAGCGAATGCTCAGACTAACGTAGAAGCTGCTTTATTTCCAGCAAAGGCTCTCACACAGCCTTGGACTCCAGAACACATCTTGCCGAGAGAAGGAATGTGATCTGGGTCATAATGTCCCAAGGACCAAGCCCTCCGGATTCCTGAATGGGACATGAGAACATCTCAAGAACAGGCTGGTCTTGGGTCTACCCAGGGCTGGGGCTGTGTTCCTGGGACACAGCCTCCGAAACGGAGTCCAAGCCAGTGGGTGGCCTGTCCAGCGCGGATGTAGACAGCAAAGGGTCAGCCCTTAGCTGGAAGGAAGAAACCACAGATTTTAGTAGAGCAGCTCCATCCTTTCACTCTTCCTAGCAGCTGTGGGAGCTCAGGACTCCCAGACTCAAAACCGTGGCCATGGACTAGCTGATCTTAAGAAGAGCTGCCTTTGAGATGGTGCTTGCCCGCTCCAGGTCTCTGAGGCCCTAGAGGTTTTGTCTCTGTGTTTTTCTTCACTTTAGTGGAGCCACAGATTTTCCCTGAAGTGGTGATACGAGTGGCTTTTCAGAGTGAGGTGTTTGGGACCTTCCTCCCACCACCTAAGTCACCTCTGCAGGGATCTCTGGGGCCCATCACACTCTCTTTCCTCCCAGGACTTCTCTCTCCTCTGCAGAAGAAATGTGTGGGATCCGGTGCACAGATGCTCCCATGAGCAGAACGGGAAGGTTTCATCTCTCCTAGTTTCCTAGCCCCACACCCTAGGAAACTCTCCCTGCAGCTGGCACCCATCCAAAGCGCCATAGGCATGTCCTGCCCCAGGATAACCCCTAACCCTGCCCGGACATGGGTTGGAGCTGGGTGCGTTGGCAGGGGGGTCACCCACGCCAAGCCTGGCAGGCAGCAGTCCCAGCGAGGGCTAAAACCTACCAGTGGGACAAGGTGAGTGCTGTTTTGAGAATCACTTCCCAGCAAACCAGCAAAAACAGGCTTTCTGGAGACCTTGAAGACGCTCTTGAGCTGCGCAGAGGAAGAAACTGCAAACTGTCCTTTCTGGGAGAGTTTGCAGTGTTTGTGCCTGTAAGAGCTTCGCAGGGAACCTGCAGCCCAGCTCCCATAGAGAGATGTGTGAAAGCCCGGCTGTCGCAAAGCAGCAAGCGCTGGTCAGGCCTCCGGGGCACGTGGCGAGCAGAAGGCTGCACTGCCCAAGGCAGCAGGGATCCAATGCAATTTGCTCCAGAAGGTCATTTATTAAAGTCAGCCAGAGCCGGAGCCAGACTGGCCCACATGGGAGGGGGCTCAGTCAAGAAAACTCTGCGAAGGGAGCTGAAATCCCAGGTTGTCGTGACAACAAATGAAAAGATTTGAGAAATAGGATTAAAATGCTCAGCTCCGCAAGCAGCATGATGCATTTTACTGCTGAATTGTATGGGAAGAGACTGCAACTTCTTCTTCGGCGCTTCCCCCAGGGATGCTGTGTCGGGGGGGGCGGGGGGGGCTTTACTATTATGGCTGCTTTCCCCCGTATCTCCTGGGAAGCCAGACTGCCGTGATCCCACCAGCTGCCGTTATCTGCTTCCCCAGAGATAACCTGACCAGGCTGGGTGGTAGAGAGCAACTAGTGTCATCCTATTTCTATGGCACTCTCTCATATGCTATTTTTTTAATCCTCCTTCATTTTTCTTCTTTCCTGTCTCATTTTTGCCATCAGCTTCTTAAGGTAGTAGTCAGCATGCCCAGGATGGTGCTCTTCTTTCATGCTGTGGCCAGAGGGGCATCTAGAGGCAGCGTCTCATCAGCCCATCAGTGCCTGGATTTTACCAGTTCTCAGAACGGCAAGGAAGAGCTTGCCGCATGTTTTCCTGGCCATCAGTGCCAAGGAAACATCAGCCCAGGACATGGGACCTGTGTCATCTGCCTTAGCTGTTCTTTCCATTTCCCTGTGGTGTGTCCTTGTCTTAGCAAAACATGATGGAGCAGCAACTCCAACACATCTCGACTGAACTTCCCCTCACTTGCCTGGAGAGCGCAGAACAAGCGAAGCTGGAGGAGAAGAGCTGGGGATGTATCTCAGGAAGGCAGCAGATCCACGCAAGGAGAAGAGCTGGGGATGTATCTCAGGAAGGCAGCAGATCCACGCAAGGAGAAGAGCTGGGGATGTATCTCAGGAAGGCAGCAGATCCACGCAAGGAGAAGAGCTGGGGATGTATCTCAGGAAGGCAGCAGATCCACGCAAGGAGAAGAGCTGGGGACGTATCTCAGGAAGGCAGCAGATCCACGCAGGGACCTGCCTGTGGGCAGTGATTCAGGCTAGATGAAGACCTTGTGTTTGGAGCCGTCACCTTGCAGAGGCTCAAGCCTAGTCAAGCCTAGGCAGCCACAAAAGAGCAGTCTTACCATGAACTCACCTTCAGGACACTCTTGAGTTTAATACAGCTAATATGACTAAGGATGGTCATATCGGGTGACTGCAGAAGGTTCACCCTCACCACTCACTTTGTAGTCAGTGGGACTAGTATTTTCCTTTGTACGCACTGCCAAAGATTGCCCTTTTACTTTCAAGCACAACAAGCAGATTGTTTGGCTACAGCAGATTCTTTCTGTATAGCGTTCGCCAACCTCTGTCCAAACTCGGAGACTTTTCCTTCAGCAACTGCAAGGCACAAGTGTGCAGTCATGGTCCTCTGAGGATGAGCTACTCCTAGCCACACCATGTGCTTCAAGACCTCAAGCAAACCAAAGCTGCTGTGCTCGGTTTCTACCTACGGGACAAGGCAGCTACTACCCACTATAAATGGATGTGAAGACTGAGCTAGCTGCTACTCTAAAACATCCCAAAATGCTCAAAACTAAGGTCAGAAACATGTAAATCAGTAATACTACAGGGAGGATATCATTCTGCTTTCTTACAATAACAGCAGCACAAAAGATCTTTCATTCTGTACTAGTCAAAGTCCCCAGTTTGGGGCAGGACACAGCAGACATGCTCCGGAGAGGACTTCTGCTCCTCCCAGCCTTCAAGCCTATTCCATGGAAAATGCAGGGCAATATATAACCCATTCATTGCTGGCAGCTGGGAACCTTATTCGAGGCTCGTGCTTTTGGAAAGCGCCTTCCCGAGGCACCCCATAATAGTCACTGTCGGAGTCTGGGCGAAGGCGACTGGTCTGGTTTGTCCCAGTGCAGCCGTTCAAATCTTAAGTCTTTCTCATGTGTAACCCAAGACTTTTCCCAAAGCACAGAGTTTTCTCCCCAGCCGGGCACATGCCGGTTGTGATTCCTCAGCTGACCTGGGCTCGTCCGCTGCCTGAAGAACGGGGCTGGAGCCCAGAAGCGAGGGAGGATTTCACGCTGCTCTGAGCAGGTGCCGAAAGCCTGTGGATTGTGCGTTTGGCAGATGAAAAGGACATTGGCAACATCTCGCGGCTCGGCTAGACCTCAGCCAGCCAAATATTCCTGTTGTTATTGCAGCTTGTTGTGTTTTACATAAGATTTGCAAGACCTTGGGAGAAATCCTCCTGGCGTGGGGAGGCAGCGGGGAGGCTGACGGGCTCGTGGGCGCCGAGGCAGCTCCCAGCACCCTCCGCGGGAGGACGCCGGGGCAGTTTGCTGCAGCTCGGCAGCTTGCTCTTCGGCAGCAGGTCGCTTAACTCGGGCCATGCTGCATCCCTGCTCTTTCTGGGAGAGCAGGAGGCTGGGGAGCACCAGGCTGAGCCCTCCTGGGGTGGGAGCAGGGGACCTGGCCATGTCACCGAGAAGCTGCCATGCTGCTCCTACCATGCGTGGGCAAGGATCAGATGGCCCCTGCTAGAAGATGTCACGCACATGGTCCCAGAACAGAAAAAAACACAGAAATCTGCCCAAGAGGAGGAGTGCTGAGGTGGCTGGTTGGTTTGGACAACTGGTGCATCCCTCCTGGAGCCAAGGTCCACGGGTGCACCTACGCCCGGGTATAACCATGGCCAAACCCAGCATTGCCCCATGCACATCCATCCCAGGACGTGTCCCAGGCCTGGCACGGGGGGTCCAGGCCAACATGCCCAGCCCCAACCCACCCCGGGCAGGGTTAGCCTAGGGCAGAGCATCCCAGGGCAGTTTGGAAGGACCCTGGATGAAGAGGGGAGTTTCCCAGCCTGGACATGGCCAGCCCAGTCCAGGATCTCGGGGCTGGAGAACAGGCGCTGGCACAAGTAACTTCATGAGCAGAAATGGTGACGCTCCAGCTGGTTTTGGTGCATGGCAAAGCAAGGTGTCCGGAGAGCTGCATGCACATGGACAGACGGACGCCGGCACATCAGCTATGCCCAGGCACGCGCGACCCCGTGCACACTCACCTCCAGCCTCGTGCTCGCCTCTCGGCGATGTGCAATGAGGCACCCGCCTGCAAGAGGTAGCCCCGGCTCTGCCAACTTTCCTCTGTCCTTTTCTGACTGTGCACGTGGCATTGCAAGAAACTGGGCTTGGGCTCTTGGATCAGAGAATCCAAATATTGTGTTTTGATCTTGAAAACCGCACTGATGTGTTTTGGACTTGGAAACCTGCTTCTAATCAGTCTATGATGTTGTTAAAGCAAAAAAAAGAAAGAAAAAAGCTGTACCCACGGTGGGGCTATCGGCTCCTTGCAAAGCTCTCCCTTCCAATCCCTTGCTATGTTTTGGAGTACAGGGTTGGCGCTTTGTGTGTTACTTAAAATCACTGCAAATGTTGTTTTTCTTTGTTTTGACTGCATGGCTCTATATTTACATTGCTTTTATTTTATTAGCATTCTTGGTTTTTCTTTCTGTGACAGCAAAAATATGTACCTCCAATGAATCAAAACATGCGTTCGGGAAAGTTTTCTGGTGGCTTCCAGTTTTCTGTTCTGCTCGATTTTTTTTGTCTCATCCTGCCAGTGTGTGTGCTCTTAAAAAAGCAATCACTAAACAGAATTCATTTGCTCTCTGGCCCTGCCTGAACACGGGACTTGAAGAAGCTTCCGCTCCTCTCTGATGAGTCCTTCCTCATCCCATTTTAAGCTGGATACCTTAGGTTAGCTTGATCTAGTTAAGTAGTGATAGTCGCTTTCTTGTCATCTCACCGTAGCCAGCTAAATGTTTTACAGCAGTTTGAAGTCTAGCAGCTTGTCTCCTTCCATAATTTATGGTGAGAAATCACCATCTTAGAGGTGCTTCATCTCATCCTGCTTTAAAAATGCCTCTCTGAGGATGTGCTGAATCACTGCCGAGCTCCTCCCGATGGCAGTGGGTTTGGGAGCCCTCCAAGAGGGCAATAACCTCCCGGAGATGTGAAGGTCTATGTAGCTGCAAGCAGGGCCCGTTTCCACGGCACAGCTGGATCTGGAAGACAACATCTATCCAGAGCCTCCGTGTTGCTGTGGGCCCAGAGCCGGGAAGGTCTGAAGTGCCCGGAGAACTGGGGTCACCGGAGCAGCAGAAGCTCAATATTTTCTCAGCGAGGCTCATAAATGAATGCAGACGCATGCGAGGCTCTGCCAAAAGAAAAGTTTTGCCTATAAAACTATAAAAACAGTTTACTGCATCTTTGTGCTCACTTTTCACCCCTGTGGCCACCTTACCCCACGGTGGAATCAAGCTGCTTTGACAAGACCTTCAGTCCATAAAACCATGAATTATATCCGGAGCTTTCCCTCCCCACAGGCGAGTCTTACATCAGCAGCTCCTTTCCCTGTCCGGGATTTTCACTGGGGTCACGGGGCCACCCGGCTCCTGGGGTCCTGTGAAAGCCATTTGGGGCTGCAACACCAGGATTTGATAACACAGCGGCTGCCCCGGCTCTCTGAAAACACATGCCCCATGTTACTTGCTCCCCAGAACTTTTTTTGCTTAAGTTGCATCGATGTTAGGGCTACCAAAACCCGCCAGGTCGGTGTGCTGTCCTGGCTGTTCCTCCCCTGGGCAATGGCCTTGGGGAGGACACGAATCCCAAGCTCTTTGGCCCGGGAGCTGGGCAGTGATGGAGCAATTCCTAGCAGAGGGCCTAGGACACGTGCAGCCGTGCTCTTTTTTCAGGAGGAGGTTTGCTGTGTGTGAACATCTGACCTGGTGGAATTGGAGAGGACCTTACCCCAAGGACAGGAAGGCTCGAGTCTATCACCTTGTGCGAGGAACTTCTGCTGCATTTTACTATCTGTGTGAAAATATAAGTTGCACCTCATTTTAGCACCTGAATGTACTGGGCTCCAGCTAAGCCAGAGTTTGGATCCCAGTCCACCTTTGGTCACCGAGTTCAATTTAAAACAAGCTCTCAGGAGGAATTTTCCACGTGGTGCATAATTAGCTGGTGGGACCCCTTGCCACAAGATGTTGTGGCAGCCAAAAAGGGAACAGGCAGATTCATGCCACAAAGCTCCATCCCTGACTATTTAAAATAACAGTTCAGAGGCGCATTCAAGTTTGGGAAATCTGTAGACTCTTGGAGGTGGAGGGCTCCCGAGAGGGGTAGGGCTGTTCTGTGCATGTCCTGCTCTCGAGCTGCCCCCGTTCTCCACGAATGGAGACAAGATCCTGGGCCAGAATAAACTGCAACGAGTGCTGCTCTCAGGAAGGTTTCCCTCTCCTGCTGCTTCTCCGTGGCAGTCATTAGGCTCCAGAGTTAACAGGCCCCCTGCAGCATGCACAGGGACTTTCAGTCCTTCTTCAGAGAGGCTGTGGCAGCTGTGAGCATGGTCAGATGGGGAATCCTGGTCTTTTTTGGGAAGCCCTGTTTAATGGCAGTGGCAGTTTTGGGGGAGAGGCAGGTCCGACAGTTTGGGCTCCGTATCAAAATCTTGCTGCTTCTCCGCTGTAGCTGCTTTTCCAGAGGCTGCCGAAAGATCTGGGTTGTCCCAGCTTTGGGGAAGAAGAAAACCAGGCCCCAAATTGTTCGGAGAGGTGCTGCTGGCGGGGAGGGCACGGCTGAAAGCCCTGCGGGAGGGCTGGCAAGCTCCGCCGGGCACCAGCCCTCTGCCCGGAGAGGGTCCAGCCGTGACAAGGCAGGAGGCTCCCCAAAATCCCCGTGTGCCGGCACCTCGGGTGCTGCCACTCACCGGGGCTCTGGGGGAAGCTGAAATGAACGGGAAAAACAACAGAGTAATGAAAAACCAGCCCTGCTCCTTTCGCTGTGCCCGGGATCAGACCTTTGTGTTCCTGATGGGTGAATAACTTACAGCAAGACGATGTATTTATAGCAACCAGCTCATGAGTTTTTAATTAAAATTCCATTTTCTTTTGCTCCAGATGGCACGAACGGCCGCTTTGGTGTTTTCGTTGGGTTTTTAAGGGCTCACGTGGCTCTTGCCGGATCGGGTGTTTTTTGGGGGTGTGGAGGGGGCCGGGGGGGTGTTTGCACCCTGCGTGGCACGTCGGGTTTGCTCGGGCGGGGGAGAGGTCCGGGGTGCAGCCCAGGCGCTCGCCTCCCCCTCCTCACCTCCGCCGACGAGCGTCACGTCCTCGGGGACGGCGTCCGGCCAGGCCAGCGCGGCGGGCAGAGCAGCTCTCAGGTCAGGAGCGGCTGCATGTCAGAAAAAATCAGATCAGGAAACCAAGCCATTTACCGGAGCTAAATCGAGTTGGCTGCGGAGGCTGATGCATTAGGGGGTGGCGGCGGCAGCGGTCTGCGCCCGGCGCTGCGAGCGCCCCGAAACACGGGCGTTACGGGCTGCTCGGGATTTTCCCTGGGAAACAACCTGCGCAAACACGAGCTAGCCCCCCCAAAATTTGCATTTGACCCAGCTGGTGTCTTGCATGGTGCTGTCGGTGTGGGATGGGAATGGCAAAGCTGGGAATGGCCAGGATGCAGCCAGCGCAGATGATCCACGTTGAGGTCATGGCGTTGGGTCTCCCCTCTTGCAGGAGCCCCTCCTGAGCCCACGTCTCCCACCAGACCTGTGCTAATAAACAGTCACCGAGGCAGAAAGAGTGGGGCCAAGTGCATGGGGAGGATGCATAAGGCAGGACATGCAAAACCCAGGTCCAAACCCCTGCTCTGCTCTCCTCCTAGGTCACCAAGCCACTTCCAGGTGCACCAGGAGCTACTTCCCCACGGGGCTTCGTCCTGACTCGTGGTGAGTTTGGGATCGCCGGTGCAGGAGAAGTGCTGAAGCACGCGTAACGGGCCAGCACAGACTGCTGGTGGAGGCCAAAAATTCAGGAAGATCTTGGAGGGGGTGGATGTCCTCAGCGAGGAGCAGGAGCTGAGGACCCCCGTGAGGGCTCAGGTCCCGGCTGCAGGTCTCCGATGGAGGAGCCTCCACGTGAGCTGGACATCTGAGCTGAGCCATGGAGCTCACCCCGTGTTCGACACCAGCCTTTGGACAGGCAACTGCTCAGCCTGCGACCCAAGCAGGTTAGAAAGCACCAGGAGGACATTTGGGGTCATTTCCGTTGTGCTCTTGTCCTCTGCATGAACAACTCAGCGAGCTAGAGATGTATTGTGGAAACCTTCCATCTCAGTAGCCCTATAAAGATACGCAAGGCTCGTATTTTGTTAGCAAACACACCTGGTTATACAACACCCCAGCGCGGCCCGGGAGGTCACGCGAGCTTCACCGGGGACGGTGCAGCCAGCACCCGCGGCAGGGCTGCAAGGTGCCTCCCCGTGAACCCCCAGCAGCAGGATGGGGCAAAAACGCTGCCAGAAAGCCAGCGTAGATAGCTCCCCCCAAAAGAGCAAGYGGGGAGCTGTGCAGCCTGTCCTGAGGAGTAAAGCAGGATGCAGCGGGTGAGGTGCTGGAGATGGGATCGGGGCTCCCACCGAGCTGCAGACTCAGGTCCTCCCTGGGATGGTCCCAGGCTACATCCGTGGTCAAAACCGAGTCAGACCCAAGGGCAGTGTTAGGCCTGGGCTGCACAGGATGGGAAAACTGTGGGATCAGGCAGCATCTCGGCATCAAGGGAGCAGGACCAAGTGTCTGGCAGCCCGTTGCAAGGAGCTGGCTCTGCTGTTCCAGTTGTGCCATCGGTTTCCAGCTCTGTTTTAATGCTGCCGATCGGAGACAAACAAGGGGCTCTCCCTCCTCCTGGGGGTCCAAGAGGACCCTTGGCATCTCCTGCCCAAGCGGATGATTGCTCTGCCTGGAAAATCCCTCACGTCCCATCCTTTCCTCAGAGGGTTTTGCTCTTCCAGCCTGAGGAGAGATGCAGAGAAAGGCAGAGCACGGCCCACTCGCTGCACGCCCAGCTGGGGGAAAGGCAGGAGGTAAAGAGGCTGCTCAGGGAGTGCAAACCACCCTGTCCATGCCGGTCCCCACACAGGAGACCATCAGCCGGTGCAGGCACCAGATTTGGGCAGGGACGGTGCAGCTGCAGGTCTGCACCCGCCTGCACAACCACAGCCCCGACAGCGGTCGCAGGCTGGGCGCAAGCCCCGAAAACAAGCTGCTCGCAGCCATCGCACGCGGGGGACCTCAGCGCGGCGCGGAGGAGCCTCCTGCATCCCTCTGGATGTCGGGGCGGAAAGGCATTAGGGCCAGCGCGGATCCCGCGAAGACAAAATAACCTTCGGGAGCGACTCGGCAGCGCAGCCGGAAGAGACACAGCACAGTTTTCTTTTTGGGAGGTTTTCAGGGGTTTTTTTTCTTCTTGTCTTTTTTTTTTTCCTTCTTGGCAGCTGTGACGGTAGCAGCAAGGGAGTAAATGGCCTTGCTCGAGCCGGGATGCATTAGCGGCTTTCGAGAGGCGGCGGCGGCTGGAGATGCTCGCGGGCGGCCGACGGCAGGGGAGCGGTCTGCAAAGCCCAGGAGGCTCCTGAACTCAGGCCGGGTCACAGACCGCGGCGTCAGCCGGGTCTCGGCAGCAGATCCAGGGCTGGTTGCACCCTGGTAGAGCTGAGCTTTGCACGTCTTCACCAGACAGTGCACGGGGGACCTGCAAACCCCCCCACCACAACGCAGAGGAAGCCGAAAGCTTGCACAGGGTGCAAATGCAACCGGCTGCCTTCATGGAGGAACAACCCCGGGGTGGTATTTCTCTGCACAAAGAAATGCCTCTGCTTCGGCACGGGTCTCGCTGCAATGATGATGCAGCCGCTGCAGGAGCCGGGTCCCTCCCTGGGTGCAGCCGGTCGCGGGGGCTGCAGGTTTCCATGTGCCTTTAACCCCTTCCTGCTTGGCCAACGCAGGACCTGGGGCCGGGGCAGGCAAGGGGGTGCCAGGGCAGGCTGTGTCTCCGCACAGGGACCCCCATCGCCACGTGACACCGAGCTGCAGGCGCTGTCCCCCCGGGTGAAGCAGGCTGGATGCCCATCTTCCTGCAAGCAGCAGGCTTAAATAGCCCGGAGGAAAAGGAGATGATGCCATCGCTTGAGCCCTTTCCAGCCCGGTGCTAGAAATAAAGCCATCTGCTCACACCCTGCTTGTCTCCGCTCCATGCAGAGGTAGCTGGGCAGGGCCTGTCTCTCCTCCCCATCCTCCAGCCTTTTCTAAAACCATCCTCCTCTAAGTGGTACCCGAGGGGATCCAATGGCCTAGGAAAGGAGCAGGGCCAGGGCCAGGTCTGTCCCCGCTGGCCCTGGGATGAGGAGCTGCTGCCTGTCCCTGTCCCGGGCTCCCAGCCCACATCCCTCCACACTGGGATGCTGCAGACCAGGCAACCGTGCCGATGGGGAGCGGGGTTTGGGAAAGGGGCCCCTCACTGCATCCCTTCCCCGCTCAGAGGGCTGAGGAGGTTTTGGGGGCTTAGGATGGGGGGCTGGGTGCAGCTATTTTCCTGTTCCTCCATCCTTGGTTGCCCAGCCAACAGATGTGCCTCCAAGCAGCATATGGGGACGCCGACCTCAGCCCCCTCCTCTCCAAAGGGCTCGCTCCTTTTCCCGTTCACCAACGGATGGAGGTAGAGAGCTTGGTGCCTTTCTGGAGCCAGATCTTGCCCACACAGGGTCTTCCCTGGGGCTCGAGACCCAGGTCTGGGCCCTGGAGGGCAGATGGGGCAGGCACTTGCCAGGCAGGATGCTGCCCGGTCCGGCTGTCCCTCCTGGATAGGGGCTGGAGCCCAAAGCAAGAGGTCCCAGAGCAGGAGAGGACGCCCGGGCTGCGCTGCGGCCAGGCGACATCCATAACGCAGGAGCGTGGGGCTCTTCTTTAGCTGTCTTGCACGGGAAAGGGAGCAGAGGCAAAACATGGTTAACCCAGGGCTGKCAGGAGGCCCCAGGGGTGAGCCCAGGTGTGTCGGTGCCCACCGGAGCACCTGAGGTCCTGGGGCTGTTCAGGCTCCGCTGCTGSTCCTAGTCATCACATCGCACCTCCAGCAGCGCCAAAGGCTGGCGGGCGGCGCAGGAGGGAAGCCAAGCCCSTGGCCTGCAAAGTGGCACCTTTCTATTAAATATTAATCCTTCGTTATTGCCTGCTTAATAGCACGGTGGCTAATTCAGCATGTCACTTCATCTGGCAGTGGCTGCATTTGGCTTCCCCAGGCTTATTCCTTATTCCTGGAGTCGGCAGGGAGAGACGGGCGCTGCCAGGGGTGAGACCCGTGTCCTGAAACAGGCGCTTGGAGCCAACGAATCCCCCGGCCAAGCTTGCAAAGAGGCTCCAAAGGCGAGGTGGGAAGGCAGCTCCCCGTTGCACAGATGGGAAAGGATGCTCCCCATCCCTGGGGTGTCTGAAGGATTTCCAAAAGGGCTTTTTGGGAGCCACTGGACACGTGCATGCCCAGCACCCATGGAGGGCTCAGGGGAGTCCCCCGGCCTCGTCCTGTCCTGCCTTGTCCACTGGCAGGGGTTTTCCTCCATCTCAGAGGCTGACGAGGACCAGCAGAAGCATCAGCCCAAGCCGCGGCTCTGGCAGGTCCTTGCCCCCGCCCCTGCCAAGGTTTAGCAGCCCTGAACTGTTCTGCAAATCTGCATCTCTTCCTTCTGCTTGGGCAGCTCCTTCCAAACCTGGACATAAAATTTCCCCAAAGTCATTTTGCATTTTCTGGATGAGAAACAGCTCTGCCTTTTGTAAGACCTGTTGATTAAGCGCACGCAACGCTCCAAGATATCTCAGATCTGGGGAACATGCTGCCGGCAGCAAAAGAATCACATCTGCCTCCTACATTAGTATTTCCTCTTTTTACACTTTGCACCTCCCTGAAAAATCGGTTTTTTTCTCCTCCTTTTGCTTTTGCTGGATGCAAACCTTTTCGTTTCTTCTCGCAGATCTGCAGGGCAGCCAAACCTCCAGCATCCCCTGGAGCAGGCACGCTGCGCTCGTCCTCGTCCCGGCAGGCAAGGAGCCCCGGCTCCAAGTCGGAAAATAAATGATATGTTCCTGACTGGGGGGGGGGGAAAGCAGCTTGTGAGCTGGGAAGGGCAATTGTCACCTCCCGGCACATGGGCAGGTCCCCAAGGGAAGCAGCTGCTGACAGCTAATTTAGTGTGACCCTGCAGCATCCTCCTCCCTCGTGCCCTGCGTCAGAGCAGTGGCTGTGACATTCAGCAATTCCCCGGCTCTCACATCCCCGCCAGCCCTCGCGTGCGCTCGCAGCAGCCCCCGTTTGCGTTCAAGCCCAGCTCCGGCAGGATTTGCTCCCCCTTCCCGGGGTGTCCGGGAGCGATGGCAAGCTGGGAAGCAGCAGCGACGATGCTGTCAGTGTGGCAGCCCGGCCGCAGGACTCCTGGGTCCCCGTGGTGCCCACGGCACCGCTGCAGTAAGAACCCCCCGGGGACCAGAGGGGCCCAGGAGTCCTGCTGCTGCCGCACGTGTTGCTGTTTGCCAGCTGCTCGCCCGAGGGGCCCACAAATGCGCAAAGCACAACTGTTCCTCATTTCGGGTGGCGGCAGCTGACGGACCGTGTCCCGGGGCCACGTTTGCAGGCTGGGATGATTTTCTCCGTGTGCCAGACAGGGCGGACAGCGAGACCCATTCCCGTTCTCACCCCGGACATCCACATTTGGGGCCTTTCTCCCCAAAACCTCCAATGCTCTGCATAGCCGGGGCCTGGGGCGCAGCAGATCGCGGTGCATTGCAAACACACCCCAGGGCATTGCCACCTCCTTGGAGGCAGGGAAAGCCCCAACCCAGCTGCTTTGGGTGGCTTCACCTCCGTCCCCGCGTGGTGCACGCTGTGGCCCAGGTCTCCGGGCACAGACGCATCCGCACGAGCTCCCTTGCTGGTGGGACGTTGCACGGGGAACGAGCAGGTCTTGGACGTGCTGCAGGGCGTCCGGCAGCAGGTCCTGCTGCCTGCGTTATTTGCACATTGCTATGAAAATGGATGAATTAGCTTCCTCTGGGCTTTTTCTGCTCTCCGCAGACGGGGAGGGACGTACCTTGGCGCCACACTGCTGCCGCCCAGGATGGGAACAACACGGGCCGCTATTCCCACGGCAGGAGAGGCCGCGACGGCGGTGCCACCGTGGCTGGCCCCAGCCGAGGACGCCTGCAGCTGGGGAGGGCGCTCCACCAGCCCCCCCCGACCCCAAAACCCCCTCTGCCCGGCAGCCCGAGCCCTCCTTTACTCCAGCTTGTGCTAACGCAGCCCCCACCCCTGCCAGCTCTGGTTCCCAGCCCTGTGTGACCCCTCTTTGGCAGGACCAAGTGCGTCAGGGACGGGGACGCCGGCCACCACCCCCGGAGATGCCAGGAGCATCTTTTGCAAGGCGCAAGCCGTGGAGGCGCAGGGCTGCGGAGGGGCTCGGCAGCCTCCTTCCTGCCGAAGGGAATAACGTCCCCGAAGCCCTCTGCAGAGCCAGAGCTGCATGACAGGCTTGGGGCAGCGCAAAGCCGGCTGCAAACAGCCACAAAGGCTCCTTGAGGCAACGACGTCCTCATGGGTGGCCACCTCTCACGGTGCCACCGCGGGAGCGGGTCCGCGCGGGTGTACGGCTCCCGGCGAGGAGCCGAGGGGCTGCAAGGGCTTGGGAGAGGCTCAGCTGTGCACGGGGTGGGATTGCTGCAGGGCACGAGATGCTCTCCGGGCCCTGTGTGTCTGTCTGCGTGTCCGTGTGTCCACGTGGTGTGTCTGGGGCGAGGGGAGTGTGTCTGTGGGTCTGTCCATGTGTAGCTGTGGGTGTTTACGTGTGTGTGTGTGTGTGTGTGCGCCTGTGTTTCTGTGTGGGGTCTGTCTGTCTGTATCTGTCTGCCTGTGCCTGCCTGTGTCCGTGCGAGCTGTGTCTGTGCATCTGTCCATCCGTGCGGGGTGTGTAACAGTCCCCACAGCACTCGCGTTGGTGCAGGGTGTGCGTCTGCGTGTCCACGCGGCCGTGTGTCCGTCAGGGCAGGGTTCATGGCCGTGTGCCCATCGGGGTGTCTGTGTCCCTGTGCCAGCGCAGGGTGCAGGTGCTGGTGCTTCCGGTTGCCGGTGCCGGTGCGGATGTGGGTGCTGGTGCTGGTGTGGGTGCTGGTGCCAGTGCAGGTATGGGTGCAGTACCAGTGCTGGTGCTGGTGCCAGTGTGGTGGCCGATGCAGGTGCCGGTACCAGTGTGTGCGGTGTCCAGCGCCGGTGCCAGTGCGGTGGCTGATGCCAGTGCGGGTGCAGGTGTGGGTGCAGCTGCCAGTGCCGGTGTGGTGGCCGGTGCCGGTGCCAGTAGCGGTGCCGGTGCCAGTACCAGTGCCGGTGCCGGTGCTGCTGCAGGTGCGGGTGCTGGTGCCGGTGCCGGTGTGGTGGCCGGTGCCGGTGCCGGTGCTGGTGCCGGTGCTGGTGCTGGTGTTGGTGCCGGTGCGGGT
>PTFA01000351.1:806782-830657 GCA_003342895.1 Casuarius casuarius
CCCTCGGCTCGACCCTCCGGGAAGTCCCCAGCTCTGCGGTCGCGGCACCGGCTCCGGTGGCCCCCGGGAAACCCTCGGCTCGACCCTCCGGGAAGTCCCCAGCTCTGCGGTATCGGGGCTACTTGCCGGCTYGGCTGCGCTGTCCCCAGAAAATCCCCTCCCCGACCGTCCCCGCAGCTCCCAGCCCCGCGGTACCGGCTCCGCTGTCCCCGGAGCCCCTGAGCCGACACTCCCCAAAGCTCCCATCCTCGTGGCATCGGGGCTACCCACCCGGTCGGCTCCCCCGCCACCGGGAACCCCCGTCTGGACCCCCGCCCATCCCCATGGCATCGGGGCTACTCGCCCGGCCGGCTCCCCCGCCGCCGGGAACTCCTGTGCGGACTCTCCCCGCCGCGCCCATCCCCGAGGCATCAGGGATCCCTGCTGGCGCGGCTCCCCCGTCCTCGGGGACGCTCACCATGGCCTCTGGTCTCCCCGCCAGCCCGGTCCCCCTAGTCAGCTCCTGTCCCCGCAGCCCCGGCCTCCTCACCAGCTGCCCCCCCCATCTTTGGGGACCCCCACCAAGACCCCCCCACTCCATCCCCACGGCCGCGGGGCTCCCCCCCTCCACGGTCCTCCCTGTCCTGGGGGTCTCGCCCAATTCCCCCCCACCCCAAATCCCCACTTTACAGCCCCCAGGGTGAAAGCGGCTCCGGGACGGCGGGTCCGGGGGGGTTTGGACGGTTGTCTGGGGCAGGGACCCCCTTTCCCAGCCCTCGGGGACGGTTTTGGGGGGGGGGGCGTGCGGTGCGGAGCGCCTGGCGGGGCCGAGGGTGCTCGGGGGGGTCCCAGCGGCGGGGGGACGCAGAGGTGAAACGGGGAGCGGGACAAGCCCGTCGGCTACGGTGCGACAGGGGACCGGGGGGGCACGCTTGCCCCCCCCACGGCCAGCGCCCGTCCCTGCAGCGGGGACCCCAGGCTGGTGAGACCGGCACCGCGCGGGGGCCGGGGACATTTCCCCTCCCGGTGTCCCTTCCCCGTTCCGCACAYGGTTTCTGCAGGCGGTGGCGGAAGGTCCCCTGGGGACATGGCAAACCGCTCCCTGCCCTTCCCCGGGGAGGGAAGAGGGGGGTCCCCCGGGGGCGACCCCCCAAAAGCATCGCGGGTCACCCAGCTCGGGGAGGGGGAGGCTCAGGAGGATTTGGGGACTCAGAGCCCATCTGCTGCCACCGCTGCAGGACCCCCAGTGCGGGCAGGTCCCCACGGCGGGTCCCCGCTGCGCCGCGGCCGACCCCAGCCAGCGCTTAGCATTGCTTTTATCCAAAAATCTCATAATCCCTAAGGAAGGCGGTAGCTCCCTTGGGAAGGTGGTTTCTGAAGCAGGCCAGGTCGTAGCGGCGAGGAAAGCAAAATCATCGCCAGTCCCCAGCTCCCGGCAGGGAAGAGGGGAAAGAGAATCCCGTTATTTCCACGAAACGGCATTTCGCGGTCCACGCTGCTCAAGGCCGGGCGCTGCATCCCGAGGCCGGCTTTAAAGCGGGACAGAGGGAAAGCGCGGAGGTCAGCAGGTCCCATTCGGAAAGTTTTTCTTCCATTCTGTTTTTTCTTTCTTTTTTTTTATTATTATTTATTTTTCCCGGGAAAAGAGCCAACGGGCGACGCAGGCTGAGGCTCCCAGCGCCGCTCCGAAGGTCTCGCGCAGCCCTGCGCTCCGCAAGGCGCTCCCTGCCCGCGCGCCCCTCCGCTCGCCGGAGAGGCTCTGGGATGTCTCCTTCTGCACTAGCTGTGCCTGCCATGACCAATCAGTGGTGGCAATGAGTGCAGATCCATAAACATGCCTTTGGTAGGTTTCAGAGTTAACGTGCTGGAGGGAAAAACTGCAACAGTGTCTCTCTCTCGGGGCTGGAGCAGCAGAGGGTCACTACAGCAGGGCTGCTCGTGCCACCCCTGCAGCTTGTCAACACGGTCCGGTCACTCAAATCCCTGCTGCTGGAGTCCCGGGATGCCCCTCGGGAAAGGGGCTCTGAGAGGTCCTAGTTTGGGGGTCTCGGTCCCCCCCAGTAACTCCCAAACCCTCTGACTGAGTTTGGCCATTCCCAAGAGAGGAGAAGCCTCGAGGGCACCAAGCGCCTGCAAATTTGGGGAAAATCAGTGGACAGGGAGAGGGCCGGGGTTTTGGGGCCTCCCTGGGAGAAGGGCTGTGCTCCGGCCCCAGCAGCGCGTCGCCCGCCAGAAGGGCCGTGGGCTCTGCCACCAGCTGGGAATCCCAGCGGTGTGGAGACTCCGGCACCGCAGGGTTTGGAGGGATAGAGGAGAGCAGGACAGCTTTCCTTCCCTGTCCAGTTAGACATAAGGCCACCCCCTGCCAACTTTACCTGTGGCATCCTGGGATTAATCTAAGGTGTTCACTCTGAAACCTAGTGAGGGCACGTTCACCAGCAGCACCTCTGCCACTGTTCCCTTTAGCAGGGAATGAGTGAGAAGAGGCCTGGCAGGATGGGGAGCTGCCACCAAGAGGGTACATACCCTGGGAGCAAAGCAGCATCCAGGCCATATCCCAAGGGCCGAGAGCGGGTTTCCAACCTTTTCCACACGCTACGAGCTCTGGGGCAGCGCTCCGGCAGCAACGCCACTGCGCGATCCTTGCTCCAGCCCTGCTCCTGCTCTCACCCTTCTCCCTGGCCACCCAGGCTATAAAATTTCCATCCCGGAGAGATAACAGCAATTAATAACTGTGTCTTCCCTGCCCCCTCCCAGCCTGGCCTCTCCCAGCTGATGCCTCATTAAACTCCAGCGCAAGCCCGACTCCGAGCCAGGCATAAACAACACGTGCTGGGGTGGAGGTGCTCGGCGGCGAGGGGGATTTATCGCCCGGGGCCGGGCAAGTGGGGCTCGCGTCCCCCCCGGCCCCGCTCCGCCTGCGCCGTGATTTACGAGCCGCCTTTCGGCATTTAGCGCCCGGCGGCCGGGCCGCAGCGGCTGCGGCGCGGAGGATTTATGGCCGGCGTTGCCGCCTCGGATAAATCCCGGCTTGCCCGGGAGGGAGGGAAAAGAGCGGCTGCGGGGCTGGGGATGCGTCGTGGGCGCCGTGCCGCTACCGAGGGGCTGCGGAGATTCTCTGATGTCTACTAAGGGCTGAGCCCCAAAACCGGCTGCGGCCACCAGCCAGCCTTGACCCGCTCGCTCCTTGCTGCGAGACTTGCAGGGACGTCGCGGAGGCCTCCCGGCTCCTGCGGAGCTCGGCCGACGCTGGCCAGGGGCCCCAGGGGCTTTTCAGGACAATTTTTTGCAGGGAAAGATGTCCCACCGGTAGGAAGCATTTGGAGCGATACCTCTGAATTTACCCCCCCCCCCCCCGGAGGCCCCTTTCCCCTGCGCTGGTGCAGGGGGCAACGGGAGCTCTCGATCCAGGCCTCTCCGGGCTGGAGGTGGCTCATCCCGACGGCACGGAGCGGCTGCCACGGCTTGTCCCCGAGCGCAAGGCTCCTGCCATCGGAGCCCGGCTCTCCCGGGATGCTCCCGGAGCCGGGAAGCACGGCGCAGCCATGCACAGGGCAGCAATGCAGGATGAGTGCCGGCCAGCGGGATGCCACCACCTCCAGCTCCTTCCTTGCTCCCGGCAGGGCTCATCCGGGGCTCGTCCGGGGTGCGAGGCCGTCCCGCCTGGCCGGGCTGGGGCAGGGGCTTCCCAACCATGCACCCCCCAGTTTGCACTCCTTAGCGCTCCCCGGCCTCTCGCCTGCTTAATTAGGGGGTGATTAACTTGCAATGTGAGGCTGAGCAAACGTGCATGTAAATAAGCGCCCCGGCAGCGTCCCGGCACCCGGGTTTGCGGGTGGGTGATACCCCCCGGGGTGGTGCATTGACACGGTGCATCAGCTTCCCACCTGGATGCAGGGGATGGATGAAGCCCCCGGCCGCCCCCTCCTGCCCCCACCAGCCGGGGGACCAGCGGCTCCCACCCGCGGGCGCGAGCGAGGCGAAGAGGCCCCGGGCAGGAGGAGGGGACGGGCCGGAGGCGGCCGAGCTGGAAGGAGCCCGGAGAAGGGGCCTGGCGGTGCCCCAGGGCGGAGCGCGAAATCGCCGGTCTCTCTCGTCGGCGCAAACAGGGCCCTTGGCCGCCGAGCGGATTTTCCATGACACCATCGGCCCTGGCGCGCGCTCGGCCCCCCGCTAGGGAAAGGCTGGGCCGTGCTGCGGCGGGGGGGCAGCTCCGGTGGCAGCGGCTGACGGAGGTGCTCTCCTGCCCCGGGGCAGAGCTGCTGCCCCCCCAGCTCCCTCCTTCTCCCCTGAACCCCTCTCCTGCATGCAAGAGGGAGTTAGAGGTCTCCCTCCTCCGTCCTCCCTCCCTGGCACGTCCCGCGGGACACGGGTGGCTCTGAGTCCCCGTGGTGCTCGGGTGGGACAAAGCTGGGGTGGGAGAAGGGGGTCACGGTGACGCTGGGGGCCGTGGGTCGGGCTGCGTGCGCAAGAGATGGTGGGGGGGGAGGAAGGGGCCAGGGGAGCTGGTGTCTCTGCAGCACGGGCTGAGACGAGCAGCTATCCAGGGACGGTTGCAATGCGTCCTGCTGTCCCTCCTGGCATGGACGCAGGGAAGGACGCATGGATGGATGCAGGATGGATGCATAGATGGATGCATGCGTGGATGGATGCAGGATGGATGCACGGATGGATGCATAGATGGATGCATGGATGGATGCACAGGTGGACACCTGCATGCATGCGTAGGTGGATGCATGCACAGATGGATGCATGGATGGATGGTTGTGTGAGGATGGATGTCCGGCTGGTTGGATAGATGAATGGATGCCTGCTTAGATAGATGGACAGATAGCTGTGTGTGATAGAAGGGCAGATGGATGGATGGAGAAAGACCCCTTTGGGGGGGCTGCATGGGTGAATAGATGGGACGTGCCTGCTGCAGAGCCGGGGAAAGTGCCCCGTCTGGGGGACAGACCCCGGCAGCGTGCCGCGCGGTGACAGATGTGCATCCCTTTGTGCTCGGCTGCCGGGGCCGTGTTTGCTCAGGGGGGGCTGGCGGCGCTGGTGCCGGTGCCACATGCCACCTTTCCCAGCCGCTATCTGCCGCCGTGTTTGCTCAGCCTGCAGAGATGGGGCATTTCCCAGATAGGCGCAGCCCGCTCGCCAAGGGGCACCGCCACCCCGTGCCGGGGTGACACAGACACGCAGCCGCGGCGTGCACAGCGCACGGACCGTGCATTGCACCCCCCCCCAAACCGTGCAACCCCCTGTCCCAGGCTGGACCCTCCCTGCCAGCCCTGGGGGACGGCCGAGGTCCCCGTGCTGAGGCCTGATGCTGGTTGATTCACGGGTCTAGACGCAGCCCGTGTTGCTCTTGGCCGCAGTCAGTGGAGAGAGCTTGGCACTGCCAGCACGACTTGTAGCTTGGCTGAGCTCGCGCCACTGGTGCAGGGGGACGCTTGGGGAAACAAGCTCCCTTTAAACCTCCTCCATCTTCAGGGGGACCCCAAATCCCCTCTCCCCTTCCAGCACCGCCTGGAGGGAGCTGTCTGCTCGGATAATCTCAAGGACGTGAGACCTCGGTATCTCTCAGATGATCTCGTGTCCCCCCTGCCCCAGGCTGCTCGGATGTGTCCCTGCCAGCAGCCCCGGCTCACCGGCCGTCAGCCCTCGCTCGCACTCGGTGCCTGCCTGTCCTGCAGTGCTTTAATGGGGCCGGGAGCTTGTTTCCTGCCCCATCTCCCAGCAGCTGCTGTCCTCTGGGATTCGCCATGCTCTGCTCTGCCTCCTTGCATCCCCAAACCCTGCCCTGCATCCCTGCATGCCTGTATCCCTGTGTTCCCACACCCTGCCCTGCATCCCTGTGTCCCTGGGTCCCTCCATCCCCAGACCCTGCCCTGTCTCCCTGCATCCTCGTATCCCTGCATCCCCAAATCCTGCCCTGCCTCCCTGTATCCCTGTGTTCCCAAACCCTGCCCTGCCTCCCTGCATCCCTACCTCCCTGCATCTGCATCCCCACACCCTGCCCTGCATCCCTGTGTCCCTGCACCCCTCCATCCCCAAACCCTGCCCTGTCTCCATGCATCCCTGTGTCCCTGCATCTCCAAACCCTGCCCTGCATCCTTGTATCCCTGTGTCCCCACACCCTGCCCTGCATCCCTGCATCCCTGCATCCTCACACCCTGCCCTGCATCCCTGCWTCCCCACACCCTGYCCTGCATCCCTGTATCCCTGYSTCCCSMCMCCCTGCCCTGCATCCCTGCATCCCCACACCCTGCCCTGCATCCCTGCATCCCTGCATCTCCAAACCCTGCCCTATCTCCCTGTATCCCTGCATCCCTGTATCTCTGCATCCCTGCATCCTCACATCCTGCATCCCTGTATCCCCACACCCTGCCCTGCATCCCTGCATCCCTATATCCCACACCCTGCCCTGCATCCCTGCATCCCTGCATCCCTGTATCCCCAAACTCTGCCCTGCCTCCCTGCACCCCACAGCCCAGGCCCGTGACGCTCTCTCTGCCTTCCCAGCCCTTTTCCCTGTCCGGCTTTTCGCCTCTGAGATGTTTCCACCACCCTCCCACCCCCGGGAAGCGACGCCCGCCGAGGCCTTGCTGACAACAGCCCTGCAGGCCCCTCCTCGCCGCGCAGACAGCTGCCCCGCTAATCCCGGCCATCCATCGTCCCCGACAGCCGGGGATTTATCGCAGGCCGGGAGCCAGCTGCGGCGTGCACCTGCTCCCCGGGAATAACAGGCGGATCCACCCCGGTTCCTCCGCGGGTCCTAAAAAGGACACGAGCCGGCCGCGTTCCTTGGGGACATGCCACGTATTCCCGTGGGGACGCCGTCGGAAACTCTGACCGCGTCGGGTCCCTTGGGAAGAGCCGCCCTGCGGCACCTCCGCTCGGTGCCGCGTCGCTCCGAGGTGCATCGGGCGCTCGGAGACCCCCGGATACCCCCCGCCCCGGGATGCTGGCGGAGGGCGGGAGGCGACGGAGCGGAGCAGGGATGCTGAGCGCGTTTTGCAAGGGCGACCAGGGAAAAGGGCGATGGAGCCGGTCCCGGCTGGCCGGGGGAATGCCGGGAAGGGAGCCCGGCGTGGGAAGGAGGCAGCGAGCAGAGAAACGCGGGGGTCAAGGGTGCTGGGGCAAAGAAAGCGCGAGAGGCTCTTGCAGGGAGCCCGGGTGCCTCCCCGGGGAGGCCGGGCCGGTCAAGGGAGCCGCGAGCCCGGAGCGGGCCGGGGGCGAGGTGAGACACGGCGATAAATCAGGCATATTTATTTGGTGGGGCTGCGGGGAAAGCAAAGCCGCTGTTGCCCTTGGCAGCGGCGGAGACTTTGTCACATTCCCAGGAACTTCCCAGAAGTTCGCGCAGGTCCCTGGGGATCGGCCGAGCTGCGGGCGAAGGAGCCCGCGCTGCCGCTGCGCGTTTGCAGCAGCGATCGCTGCCGACTGAAGCGCAGGTGCAGGAGGGGTTCAGGGCAATTTTGGATCTGTGCAACCTTCACCCCGTCCTCACGCGGGATTGCAGTCAGGCGGGACACGCTAACGCTGTTGGCGGGGGGCGGCTGACAGACCGATGGTACATGTACAGGCAGCGAGAGCCTGGAGCTCGGATCCTGAAATCCCACCCTCGATGTGCCGCTTCCCTGGAGCAGGTTCACGGAGCCGGGATGGAGCCAAGCCCCGGCACCATGCCAGGGAAGCGGGATGCCACCCCGCTTTGCAATGCACCGTCCAGCCCGCTCCGGGAGCCGGCACGGCGCGGAAGCACCCCAGCTCCGGGAAAAGCCTGCTGATGGGGTGTCCTTGGGAAAAGGGGTGCTGGCAGCCACCTCGGAGCCAGGATTTGGGATCCACGCATGCACCAGCMCTGGGCTGTGGCATCCCATTGGAGAAACCCGGAGAAACCCCCTTGCCAGCCCCACTCTTTTAGCCGGGGCAGAGGACTGGGAGGACGGAGGCTTTTGGGGCTGCACCCCAAGATTTTGGAGGTGCAGCCACGCTCTCTGCAGAGCCCAGCGCAAGCGGCACCGGAGCCCGGCAGCTCCGAGGGGTGGGAAAGGTCGTGCCAGCGCCTCGGAGGCGGTTTGGACGGAGATCAGACAACTCTTCCTTTCGCCTCGCTCCGGCGCTGCTTAATCCTTGGCCTCTCGGAGGCTGCCAGCGCGGATGACAGTGAGAAATGCTCCCTGCCTCCGCGGAGCAAGGATTAAACAAAGCCGGGACGGAGCGATGTTCCCGCGGAGGGAGGACGGCCTGGCAGGGAGGGGTAAAAAGCTGCTGAGAGCCAGATAGGGAGGGAAGGAGAAGGAAAAGGCAGAGGGGAACGGCAGCTGCCCGGGGGTGAGGGCACCTTCGGGGAGCGCCGGACACCTGGGTTCACTCCCCCAGCTGGGACGAGGGCTGGAGCAGGTCCTGAAGGACCGTCCAACCTGCTGGTTATCTCTCCTGGCAGCTGGGAGGTGTGGGCTTGAGCAGAAAGGAGTTCTCCTGCCCTGCTGTCCTCTGCTAAAGCCAGATGTCACCCCACCAGGAAGCTTTGGCCAACAACCCTTCGTCACTTTTGCTCTCCTTCCAAGTGAAACTGGTCTCTGAGCTGAGCGTTGTGACGTGGGTTAAACAAAACAACTGGTTTTTTTTCCTCCTCTTCATGTACATCAGCAGAAAGCTGGACAAACCCTGCGACACTTGGGTCTCCATCCAATCCCACCCCCAAAAACACCCTCCTGGTCCTCCAGGTCATGCCAAGATGGAGACAGGGATGGGATTCAGAGGGAGAGTCCTGCCACCCGTCCTGGCTCTGGGACCTGGTGCAGCACAGGGAAGGTGCTGGAGCCAGAGAGGGGCCAGGACCATCACTGGGGTGTGGATGGGGCTCTCAGGACCCCAGAGCACCCAGCTGGGGAGGCAGCAGCAGATTGCCGCAATCTCAGCTGCCCTTTCTCCGCTTCAACCCCCCAGCATCCATTAGAGGCAAATAATCTGGCAGTGCAAAGAAAGAATAAGTCCTCTTTGCGTGTGTTTTGCGCAGGAAGGAGATTAATTGAAATCCAGATGGGCCCCGGGGCCAGGTCTCTGGTGCACGTTCCCTCCGCCTGCTCTCGATGGCTGGTGGTGGAGAAGCAACGACCCGTTGCCCCCAGCCAGCCCAGGGACCGCAGCAGGGGCGTCTCCAGCCCCCCTGGCTCCTCTTTTTGCAAGATGAGGGTTTTCCATTTTTGTCTCTGTCTTCTCTCCCCCCTCCCCGTTATTTTTGTTCTGAGGTCCCGTTATCCTCTTAGTCTGAAAAAACATCTGCAATCATTCGTTGCATGTCGGGGCGAGGGCAGCGTGGGTCAGCAGCTGGGTCTGACCGCCGGGGAGCTCAGATCGGGGAAGTGATTTGCGAGGGAAGCGTGAGCGCAGGCCCCCGAGTCTGCAGGGGGGCCTAAGGATAGCAAATACCATCCTGCAGAAAGTGCTCGGAGGTCAGTGGATGCTGCCAGGAAAGGTGGATGCTCCAGGAAAAGGGGATGCTCCAGGAAAAGGGGATGCTTCCTCCAGGAAAGCTTCCAGTGTTGCCCTTACAGAGCTGGGCAGCTCGCTGTCCCTCTCAGGATCTTGCTCCAGGACGATGCCACCCTGGGACATGGCCGTGGCCAGCTGCCCTCGAGCAGCACAAAAGGGAAGCGTGTCGTGTTACGTGTGCAATGACCAAGCCAACCCGCTCTCTCTTTGCTCCCCAGGGTACGGCCATGCGGCCCCCAGCACGGACGGCGGGAAGGTCTTCTGCATGGTGTACGCCCTGCTGGGGATCCCCCTCACCCTCGTCATGTTCCAGAGCCTGGGCGAGCGGATCAACACCTTCGTCAAATACCTCCTCCACCGCATCAAGAAGTGCCTTGGCATGAGACGGGCCGAGGTCTCCATGGCCAACATGGTCACCATTGGGTTCTTCTCTTGCATCAGCACCCTGTGCATCGGCGCAGCCGCGTTCTCCTACTACGAGCACTGGAGTTTCTTCCACGCCTACTACTATTGCTTCATCACCCTCACCACCATCGGCTTCGGGGACTACGTGGCCCTGCAGAAGGACGAGGCCCTCCAGAACAAGCCCCAGTACGTGGCCTTCAGCTTCGTCTACATCCTGACGGGGCTGACGGTCATCGGGGCCTTCCTCAACCTGGTGGTGCTGCGCTTCATGACCATGAACGCCGAGGACGAGAAGCGGGATGCTGAGCACCGGGCTCTGCTCACCCGCAACGGGCAGGCCAGCAGCGTCAACACCACGGACACCGCCTCGTCCGCCGCGGCAGCCGTGGGGGGCGGCGGGGGCGGCGGCGGGGTGGTGGGCGGCGGGGGCGGCGGGTTTCGCAACGTCTACGCGGAGGTGCTCCACTTCCAGTCCATGTGTTCGTGCCTGTGGTACAAGAGCCGGGAGAAGCTGCAGTACTCCATCCCCATGATCATCCCCAGGGACCTGTCCACCTCGGACACGTGCGTGGAGCAGAGCCGCTCCTCGCCCGGCCGCTACCCGGAGACGCCCTCCAACAGATGCTTCTGCAACGCCCAGCGCTCGGCCATCAGCTCCGTCTCCACGGGCCTCCACAGCCTCTCGGCCTTCCAGGGACTCATGAAGCGCCGCAGCTCCGTGTAGCCACCCACGACCCCTCTCCTTCCCCACGTGTCCCCTCGGCCAAGGGGAGGTCGCAGCAGGAGGAAACTGTCCTACAGCTGGCAAAGCCGGCGCGGGGACCTGGGCATCCCTGCCAGGACACGGGATGTCCACGTGCTGCAACACCGTCGCCTCGCTGAGCCTTTGCTGGTCCTTTCCAGAGTGGGAAGAGGGGGCCGTTGGTCTATTTTATTTCATGTCGTTATTTTATTTTATTTTATTTTATTTCGCAAACCACTCCTCAAAATGTGAAACTTGAACTGAAGACCTGGAGAGCATTTTAACCCGATGGAGAGCCGAGGGGAGGAGACGGGGCAGCCCCGGGGTGGGGGAGGCCGGCGGGTCGGGGCTGCGCCTGCATCTCGCGCAGCTGCACCTCGCTGCGTTGCACCCGGCGCAGCCCTGCCCGGCCCCGTGAGCCCCATCCCGGCTGCGGCCGCAACCTCCTCCGTGGCCAGGAGGCAGCTGGGATAAGGGACTGTGCAGGAGGGTGTGATGGCATCGCTGTGAATGGGGTGTGTGTGTGTGTGTGTGCAAGCGTGTGCAAGCGTGTGCAAGCGTGTGCATGTGTGTGCAAGCGTGTGCATGTGCACCGGCGGCTTTGCAGAGCAAGGGCATGCCGGGCGTGCACAGTTCAGCGTGTGCGTGCTGCTGTTGACCCACGTATTTACGTCACGGGATGCCCACGCGTGCGTTCCCACCTTCCCTGCAGCCGCTTACGGGGAGAGGAGGACGTGCAGCTCCGTGCGCATCGCGGGGGCAGCGGCGCCCCGGGAGGAGGCTGTGTGGCTGCACCCGCCGCAGCACCCGCAGCCCCTTCCCCTTGCCTCGGCTCCAGCTCCGGCCACGCCGGGGAAGGCAGCAGAGGAGCCGGGCAGTGAGACCGGCTGCAATAGCCGGCGTGGTTTCCGTGCCCAGGGAGATGCTGCTCGCAGCACTATTCCTGGCATCGCTCCGGCCGGGAGCGATGCCACGGCCAGGTGAGCACGGCGCGGAAACCTCCCGGAGGGCATCGGATCAGGGGATTCGCCTCCTCCTCCTCGCCTTCTGCCTGCCCTTGCTCCTGGCCACGGCGCTGCGCCGCCGGCTCCCACCTCCCCATCCGCTCATTCCCGGTGCTCCCGGCACGGCCCCGGGGCACGGAGGCGAAGCAGGACGGCTCCCGGCTCCCGAGCGGCCGGGGATGCTGCCGAGGAGCCGTGCACGCATCAGCAGGCAAATCAGGCTAAGAGGGGCTTAGACGGAGCTTTTTCTATTGCTGGGCACATGATCCTGCCACTGTGGCTGAGAAAACAAGCTGCGAGTCACGTAGCCAGCCGTAAACGCTGCCGGAGGCTCGGGCCGGGCCGGCCGCAGCTCCCGCCGGGCTGCCGAGGCAGGCGGCAGCCTCGATATTTTTCTTTTTAACTTTTTTTTTTTTTTTAACCCTTTTTAGAAGGCCAAACCCAGGCATCTCTGTACCTTCCCCAGTAGAGGCAGCAGGACGCCCTAAAGCATCCCCCGGAGCACCGGCGGAGGAGGTGGAGCCGGCTGGTGCCCCCGAAAGGCTCCCGACGTCCTGCGGCGCGGGGCTGGGAATGCAAAGCGATCCCCGTTTCCGCAGTTTGTGCACATGAACTCGGCATTTGTGTCCCTCTCCATCACGCTCCAGGGCAGCGCCTGGGCTGCAGCCGTCACCCGCAGGGAGGGCAGCAGAGAAGGCTTTTTTGGGAGACAACATGGAACATGAAGGGACTTTTTCCACCCATTCCTCCTCGAATATCTGTTGCATCCTTTGGATATATATCCTTTGGATATCTGCTGCATCCCTTTGGAGCCTGCACCCCACCGTGTCCCCGCACTGCTGGGGTGGGGAGGTGCCTGTGCGAGGAGGGGTCCCCAGGAATGACCCTCCCCTGCTCCCACCCTCCCAGGATGCCCCGTGTCCCAGGGACGGTGGTGCCACTTTCCATCCCCAGCCCAAACTAGGGGCCTCCTCTCCCCGGCGAGGGTGGGCAGGATGAGTGCAGGACGAGGGGTTCCCAAGGGAGTGCAGCCGCGGGATGCAAGGAGCAGGAGCGTCTCCTTGGGATCATGGCCGCTTTGTCCCCAGCGAAGGACCACCAAGGGGCAGAGCTCGGGCTGGAGCCCGGAGCTCCTCTTATTTTGCAGAGCAAGAAAGAGCAGGGAGCAAAGTGCCCCGGGATGGTCCCTCCCGCGGGATCGGGGTGGCGAAGGGCGGCAGAGCCACCTTTCCCGGTGCAGCCCGCGGGAACACAGCCCACGGCCACCGGGGTCCGAGAGCACATCCGCAGGGAGCAGCTCCTGCAAGAGGAGCATCCGCCGAGCTGCCAGGCGGAGCCAGGTCCAGCAGCAGCCCACGACGCCCCGGCAGCGAGGCACGGACGGCAGGAGCAGTTTCCCACGCCGTGGCCCGGAGCCAAGCTCGCGGGGACGGCGACGGAGCAAGCACCCCCCTCCCCAGCGCGGCACTCACCGTCTCACCTTTTAACGGAAGAAAAACGATGTATTTCTAATACTTGACGACGTGTACATACTGTTAGATATCAGAGAGGATATTTATTACAAATGACGCTATAATCATATCTATAGAAATCTATAAATATCTGTTGCAAAGGAGTCGTGCGGGAAACTCGTTGATGACTCTGGGAAATTTCTTTTCGCTCTCAGCATCTTTCTCATCCTTAGTCACCGACGGGGAACGAAACTCCCTCCAGCAAAGTTTCTCTGTTTCTCATGCCAAAGTATATTTGTACTGCTGATTTACTTTCATGATAGAGAGAAATAAAGGCTGATTCCAACCTCAGCGACCGCTTCGGCTCCTCTTCGGGGCGGCAGGGAAGCCGGGGTGCCGGCACCGGGGCCGTGGGGAGGCCGAAGGCTCTGGGGGCCGATGGGTGTGGGAAGGGGTGGGCAGGGGAGCGGGGGGTCCCGGCCCCTTGGACCTCCCTGTGCCGGCGGCTCCGTGTCCCCACGCCTTTCTGTTTGCTCTTTTATTTACTTTGGGGGCCGGGAAGTGTGAGAATTTCCTAATGGGAAGTGCGTGTTTGCCCGACTCCTGACTTTTCCCACGGACAGGAGAAAAAGGGACGGGGAAGGAAAGACTCGGCTTTGAACTCTTCCAGGGCTGCGGCATCGTCTGATGGGCTCGTCCCGAGAAGAGGAGGGCCTGGGGCTGCCGGCGAGGTGGGAGCCCCTCTCCTCCCGCCCTCTCCTGCCCCACTGCGACCCACTGGTGCAAGGCTGGAGGGGCCCTGCAGCAGGTTTTCCCACCCCAGGTCTCCCCAGGAGCCCGTGGGAACCCCTGAAGTGCAGCAGAGCTGTTTTCCTCCTACCACTGCCCATAACAGCATCTTCTCCAGCCTGCGCTCCACGGCCCAGGCTGGACACCAGCTCCCCGCTTTGCTCCGTGCAACAGCCAAGAGACGTTCGACCTCTGCAAGCAGCTGTGATCTGGGCACCTGCAACCTTCTTCAAGGGGAAACTGAGGCTCAGATAGATGGGGCAGGAGGCGGACGCCCGTGCAGAAGTGCCTCGAGGTGTTTGCAGGGCGAGGAGGGGCACAGACGACAGCCAGAGACTCAGGTGTCTCCAGGGCCAGGATGCACGGCGCCCAGGCAGCCTGCCCGGGGCGTCCCCGCGGCTCTCGGCTGCTCTCCTGCCTTTAAGTGGATAATACACGCTCTGCTCAACCCAGTCAAGAGCAGCCCTCTAATCTAATAACGCTAAGCCCTGCGGAGAACAGATCTGCCTGGGCAGCAGCTTGCAGAGAGAGCAGCTTATCTGGGGAGAAGCTCGGAGAAAGCACCCATGGGCATGCGGGAGCTTCCCTGCTCCCCAGCGGACGTGGGGACCAGGGAGCTCCCGTGCTTTGGTCCTTCTGCTGGTCCTCTCTCTCCTCCTGCTGCTCTCCCACTCTTCCCCCGGCCCTTGCTGAAGACACGATGCCGAGCTAGCGGGAGCTCTGCTCCGATCCTGACGGCCAATGCTGGGGTTGCCCTGGCACTCCGGGCCCCCAGCCCTCTCCACGCAGCCGGAGGAATAACCCCATGTGTCGGTACAGGCTGGGGCTGACCTGCTGGGAAGCAGCTCTGCGGAGAAGGACCTGGGGGTCCTGAGGGGCACCAAGTTGACCATGAGCCAGCAATGTGCCCTTGTGGCCAAGGCTGCCAGTGGTATCCTGGGTTGCATCAGGAAGAGCTTTTCCAGCAGGTCAAGGACATGATCCTTCCCCTCTGCTCAACCATGGTGAGACCCATCTGGAGTGCTGTGTCCAGTGCTGGGCTCCCCARTACRAGAGAGACWTGGATCTCCTGGAGCAAGTGCAGCGGAGGGCTGCTGAGATGATGAGGGGACTGGAGCATCTCTCTTAGGAGGAGAGGCTGAGAGAGCTGGGACTGTTCAGCCTGCAGAAGAGAAGACTGATGGGGGAATCTCATCAACGTGTATAGGTATCTGAAGGGAGGGTGCAGAGAGGATGGGGCCACACTCTTTTCAGGGGTGCCCAGYRAYAGGTCCAGAGGCAAMGGGCACAAACTGAAACACGGGAAATTTCATCTAAACATCTAAATRTGAGRRTGACTGAGCACTGCAGCAGGTTGCCCAGMGAGGCTGTGSAGTCTCCATCCTCGGAGATATTCAAAAGCCCTCTGGACGTGGTCCTGGGCAACYCGCTGTAGCTGGCCCTGCTTGAGCAGGTGGTTGGGCTGGATGATCTCCAGAGGTGCCTTCCCACCTCATCCATTCTCGGTTTCTGGGGAAAGAGCCTGTCCCTGGGGAAGCAGCAGGGCCCTGGAGAGCGAATGCAGCTGTGGCTGAGCCCATCGTCACCAGCAGCCAAGGCACCGTGGGCTGGTCCCTGGCGAGGCCATCGACCAGCCCAGGGCAGGGCCACCAGCATGTCCGCAGGGGTAGAGGTGTCTTTTATGGAGGCACAGCACCCGGTGCTGCCCTGGGAGGTCTCATTCGTGCCAGAGCCGGGTGCCTCACGTTTCATCCTCTGGCCAGGTGATTTTTTTTCCCCCCTTCGAAGCGTTTAAATTTCCTTGTCATTTGTAGCCCAAATATTTACAGGGCGCTGGAACCACTTCAAATTCCTCGCTGGCGTTAAGCAGCCCGGCAGCCTGCCCGCGGGCAGGGAGGAAGGGCGTCTGCACACAGCGGGGACTTATCCTGCCTCCTTACACCCCCTTCTCCTCCGGGACCCTCCTGCACCCGCTGTGGCCAGTGCAATAACCCAGGAAGCGACAACCCCTGGCACCAAGCAAAGTGCCAGCGCTGGGCAAAGCCCCCCACCGCGGAGGCACCTCCGTCCATCTGCCCGGGGGCTTCATGCTGCAGGTGACGCCGAGGGTCCATCCCTGCATGTCCCCATCCCTGAGTGCCACGGGATGACACTGCGGTCCGGGGGGGGGAAATCCTGCTGCTGGTCCCCCCCCACCAGCAGGTCTGGAGGAGGGCACCAGGTGTCATCGTAAGAGAGAAGCAGCAATATGTTTTATTAAGATCAGTGGTAAATAAGACAGTGGTTTAACAAGCTTCAATGGCGAGGTCCACTCGGTTATTTACAGCATAGGGGACAGGGTCAGACAACATCATCAAGAGACGATGCTCCCCGGGAGCTCCCCGGGCTCTGGGCTGCTCCCTATTTATGGGGCAAGATGATCGACTCCTAGTCACATTTGCATGCTAAACGTTTGGGTTGGCGCGTGCCCGTGGGCCCTTGGCTATCGCGGTTATCTGTCTCCCCAGGGTCTGCTTTGAGCTGGATGCAGCCATCGCCACCGCTGCTGGGGGTTATCGCCTGAGCTGGGGGGGGTCAGGTCTTGAGCAAGGTTAGGGAGAAAGGTCAGGTGGAGGAGGGGGGAAGCACACCGTCACGCTCCACCCCGTGACTACAGTCAATTCATCTTCTTCTTCACGGAGTGGTGGCACGGTCACCTCTTGCCTCTGCCATAAATTACTATTTATGCGCTTACAGGTCCACGGCAAGCAAACAGTTTTTAGCATAAAGTATTGCTATTAATTATGCACTAATTTATACCTCTTGGGTGCTTGAACAGGGGTTATTTGTGTCATCATGTGCCAAACCTTTATATACAATTTGATTATAAGTAATAGGCATAATAATATTAGAGCTAGTAAAATCACAGCTGGATGAAACATGAGATTAAAAATTCCTGTTGCCGTCAGTGACCATCCAAGGAGAGTTTCCCACCAGTGATGTTCTCCATCTTTTCCACTCTTTCCAGAGCACAGGGTATCTCTGCTGTATCATGATGAACGGCAATTAGGGTTCTTTGTCCATCGCTTTGGGTGTGTTTCAGCAGTTGACGCGGGTCATCGTGCTGTAGTAGTTTTTTCACCAATGTAAGATTCATTCCGATGGGGATAGGCAATAAATCTCGATTTAATGTATAATTAGATTGTAACAACTGATGAGACGTAACAGGAGCTGAATAATTAAAGTCGCATCTCATAATTTCAGTAAAATTACAGACACAAATATTTGAGTGATTGCTTGTATCTACAGTAATGTTATTTACAAATATAAAATCACAGAGGGGTCTCATACAAACACATCCTTTTCCAAGACAGACAAGTACAGTTTCAGGGGCTTCATCGGGATGCATTTCAAAATGACAAACATTTTGTTCAGTGTCAAGACAAATGTCTTGGGCTTTGGTAGTATTACTCTCACAAATAAATCCTTGTTGTCCCCATACAACACATGCGTTAACATCAACGGTTTGCCATTTGTTTCCATTCTGCTGGGCCCACACCCCATGTTCCAAYGAATTTAGTTCCACTGTGATTTAACCCCAACGCAATGACTGGGTATATGGTGCACACCGAAGCATTGCATATTGTTAAGACAAAAGCTGCGACATTATTTTTGATGGGGTCATAAGTAAAATTAACTAAATACYACCAAGACTGCAATTCCCTTTCAAATTTAGTTGCATTATCCCAAATTACCTTCCAAATCTCAGCGGGTAAGGTGCCCTCTTCACCTYCTCYTATAATTGCTGCTRCTATGGATTGCATCCACAGCTGAACTCAGATACAACTAAGAGCTGGAGAAACATTATCTTGGGCTACACYGAGTGCGTSCACAATTAATTGGTGGTTTCTTTCATTAGTTCTTTCCCATTGAGGCAATATATCAGATAAGAGCCGTTGGGTAGTTCCCAATCCTAACAGCAAAGATCGCAATGGATGTTCTGATTTGTACAGGTCACTTGTTCTTGGCCTGCATATCTGATCRCATAYGGTCCAATTTCAGAAATTTGGGGGGGTAGATTTTTCTCATCCTTTTTAACAGTAGAGATATTYATGCCTGGGGGAAACAGTTCTTCCTTTCATCTTGTTGGATGCCGCAAAACAAAAGGGTAGGATAGACCCATCTCGGTGGGGTTGTCCGGACAGACGACCCCATTAAAAAGAAGGAAAAATCCATCGTGCACCAATTCTATGTTTTGCACCACTGCCAGCGGTAGCYTCTTATCTATATATTGGTACAGTTTCACATCYTGAGGGAGTGAGATTTTCTGTAAAAGCTCAGCAAGTGCAGCATGAGCAATCGTGGGTGAGTGTTTATATCCCTGTGGGAGTCTGCTCAAGGTATAGCTTTTCCCAAGGGAACGCAAACTTCTCTTTATCCCCTTCCTGCAAGGGGACCATAAAGGACACATCTTTCACATCGAGTGCCACCATCCATGGGCGTGCAGCTGCTTGCAAAGTAGCTGTTAAGTTTGCAGTATTTGGTACAGCAGCTGCTAACGGGGCTGCATTAGCATTCAGGTGCCCATAATCCATTGGGAAATGCCGCTTCCCGTCTGGTTTCCAGACTGGCCAGACAGGTGAGTTATACGAGGAGCAGCTTCTGGAGATAATTYGTCGTTTCTGTAGCCTCCCCATTTCTGCTGGAGTTGATCCAAAGGACCCGTCACACGCTGCCATCCAGCAGACGCCAGGCTCATCCGCTTAAAACATCGAAATCTAAAATATTTTCATTGTGATCCTTAACTACAAAGCAAGTAGTCGGCATGCGCTTCTCACCCRGGAGCCGGAGATTAACCTTGGCAGTCTGGCACACAACACTTGCTCCSTTCCCATCGGTAATTTTAACTCTTTGCCGTCCGGGTCGCAGACCCAGCTTCTCGGCGTTTGGAAGAGCTAACATTGGAAGAGTTAATATGGAAATTTGTGCTCCCAGATCTATTAAGAGCTTCACTAATTGTCGTTGAGGACTGACCAGAATCAATACACGGGCCGTTATCACTTCTCCGTTGAAAAGCCTCCTTGCCGGACAGGCAGACCCAACGCCTTCCAGGCATTACTCGTTTTTTTGCTCCATGCCCTGCAATTCCTCCCGGAGGGGGAGGAAGGGATCGTCGCTCTCTCCGGGAGCTGCCGCCGGAGGAGCCGAAGTCCGCTCCCTCCTCTCGCCGTTATCTCCTTTCTGGAATGCTTCGGCCGGGCTCCAGATAACGGCGGTGGGGCGACCTCGACCTCGCGTCGCGGCTCGGGGAGCGCCCAGGGCCAAGGCTTTCCTCCACAGCTCCCTTCTCCGCTCTCGAGACTCTGTTTGCGGGTTTTTGGGTTTATTTCCCTTTGATTCAGTTTCTGTTCCCCATTTCCCGGGTCTCAGGCTATGGTCTCCTCCGTGGGGCTTCAGGTTGGGTCTTTCAGCTGTTGGATCACCTGTTTGGTGGCTGCGGTTAACGATGCCGTGCATTAATTCCACCCATGTAGGGAGCTCCCTGCGGAGGTCGAGGTCGTTACCACCCCATCTTTCATTGTATTCCAGGTTGTTACCACCTCGTCTTTCATTGTATTCCGGGTCTCTTTCTACCTCATCCCATTTTGCAACTAAATAGGGTTCAAGAGTCGCAGGGGCTCCTCTGATTCGTGGTTTTAACATTGCCGAATCTACTGTAGCGGGTATTGGGATATTGCTGGGTCCCCGTTTTTCTGAAATCTGGGGGAACGGCGCGGTTGCCTTTGGCCGTGTAGGTGAAGGCAATGTTGTGGTTGTCATGATGGTGGGGTTTATCGTTGTGCTGAGCTCAGTGATGCCTATTTTAAACTTAAATGATAGTCCCACGCTACGGCGGGCCCAGAGGCAGACTACAAAAACGGGTTGCACTAAGGTAAAATTGTGCCAACAGTCCAGCCTTTCGGTGGCACAATTTTTCCTGTCTTTTCTTTTTGATTTGACTTCGCTCACAGAGATTTGAGTTGCCTTCTCATGGGTGGACCCACTGACCACCCGGCACCCTACCTTTATTTCTTGTCCTGTCCTTCCCAGGAGCTGGGGCAGTCGGTTAGCACTATCCCAGCTCCAGTCATTTTCTAAGTACACCTCGTTTCCGTGCATGACCACGGTCGAGAGGTTCAGGTCGTTATTAGAGTTCAGTCCCATACTTCCAGTGCACTTAACGCGGGCTTGGGACCAGGGCCGCTGCGGGGTGCTCTGAGCACAGCTTAGGAGGAGCAGCATCGCCAGGGTTTGGAGTAGCAGCGTGAACGCGGCACCTCCGCCTGCCATCCCGCGGGGTGCTGTAAGAGAAAAGAGAAACGTGTTTCGGGGGGGATTCTGAACAGGTCACCCCGTTAGAAGGAAGGAAAGGTCCATCCRGCACTGATTTTATGTTTAAGGATGCTACTATCCATAGCCTCCCAGGTGAGCGGGCCATGGGGTCTAGTTAAAGTCATCGGCGCGGTACCAATCGATGGTAAGTCAACCATCACGGGTTGCCCCGGCTGTGGAGCTCTGGGGTATTCTTTTTCTTTRGATGGTGGGTCTCCAAGACCACCTTTTGGAAACAAGGCTCAGCTTACCGGGCTTCTCATGGGTCCGTATCGGTTATTCAGTGGATGGAGTGCTTTGGGGAGCCGGGTATCCCAAAGGTCATCATATCGCTCAAGCCCTTTCTCGAGCAAACCATTATTCCTTCCTACCATCCCATTCAATTGGGGTAACACGGGGTGTGAAATGCCCACTGAATTCCTCCTCTTTTCACYCAGTCTTGTATTTCTTTACATGAGAAGTGGGAACCATCACCACTCCGGATAACATCAGGGKTTGGCAAGTTAGAAAACCAAAATGATGGTCCTCTTGTAGTACTCTACCATTTGCCCTTCGACAGGCCATGACTATGCACAAGCCAGAAACCACTTTAGGTGACTGTTCTTGCTTTAGTCAATCCATCCACCCTCCGATCCCGTTTTGTAGCCGGTTGATTGTCCTCAGCGYGAGCTTTCACCCATCCCAGTTTAAGCGGTGTTTTTCTTGCTATACCCAGCAATAGCTGCCAATCCTGATTTCTCCAGACTGGGGATCTATTTATGTCCCAGTTAAGAGTTTCCCATTGGCAAAGCCAGCGTGTGGCATCAGCCCACGCAACGGAGGACARCACCGTTTTACCAGTGGGTCTCGCTTCTTGTCCAGGGGGATCTGAGGGGAGCAAGGGGTCCTCTTCTCCCGGCTCGCTAGCATCGGGATCACCCAGGTGTCCCCATCCCAAACTTCAGGGGATGCTATTAGTTTCCTAATCTGTACCACGTTGGGGGGACCCTGCATAAGCACCATCTTGACCTTTCCTCCCAACTTTTATCTTTTCCTCCTGTAACTGTTTCTGCAGTTGTTCAATTTTCAAAGACAGCAAGACCACAGCTGCCTTTCTGCCGTCTCTCTCTCTTTCGAGGCATTCCTCCGCAGCCTCTCAGCTATGCTGCTGGTCACGAGCCCGTTCTTCCGAGAAGACTTGGGCTCGCTCCCTGCCTCCGTAAATAACCGGCGATACTCCTTGCCATCCTGCCGGCTGCGCCAGTTTGTCACGGGTGAGCAAGGAACTTCGCTCGCGAGAGAGAAGCAGCAATGTGTTTTATGGAGATCCGTGGTAAACAGGACAGGGGTTTAACGAGCTTCGATGGCGAGGTCCGCTCGGTTATTTACTGCATAGGGGACAGGGTCAGACGAAATCATCGAGGAGACCCTCCCGTTGAGGCGTGAGGTTCAGAGCAGACCCCGTTGCTTTCCAAACCCCTTCTCAGAGAGGTCCAGGCATGGCTGGATCCAACCTTAGTCCCAGCCTTGGCCAACGGTCTACGTCTAAAGGACGATGTGCACAATCAGTGCGAGATGCAACTTAGTTTGCAAAGCTTGAGCGCGCGATTAGCCACTCACCGAGGACCCGTGGCGGGTGAGGGACCTCTCGACGTGGAGGAGCAGCGGTGGGACGCGTCCCTGCCCGAGGGGAGAGCCTGGCACGCAGCCCGCTGCCGTGCGGCAGAGCTCCCCGACTCCGGGCTGCCCCTGTTTATGGGGCAGGATGATTGACTCCTAGTTATCTCCTGAGCTGGGGGGAGGTAGGTCTTGAGCAAGGTTAGGGAGAAAGGTCAGGTTGGAGGGGGGGGGGAGCACATTGTCACGCCCGGGAAAACAACACCACGGTTTTTCTTTTAATGAGAATAAAAAGAGAAGAAAAGCACCCCGGCTCCGGTTTCCGAGGCAAGGAGAGGTGTCGGGGGGGATGGAAAAACGCGGCTTTGAGCCAAGCCAGCTGCAGGCGCCGCCGGGCAGAGGGCCCCATCCATCAGCGGCCGGAGAAGCAGCGCGGCCCTTAAGAGGAGAAGCAGCCGCGCCGGGAGGAGAAGCAGCGCGGTGCCGGGCCACGGCCCCACACCGCCACGGCAGCACAYGGGGAAACTGAGGCAGGGTCCCGCGGGCGCGCACCCCTCCCCAGGCAGCYGCTAAGCCTGGAGTATCTCTCTGCCAGGGACATATTGGTGCAGCCTTCTCTCCTCGGCCATCCATACACCCCCCCAGTCCCCCCCCCAGGGTGCCACCGCAGCCAGGGCTGCCTGGGGGCACCACCGCCTCCCCGCTCCTCTCCTCTGCAGCTCGCCAGCCGTGCGCGAAGCAGCCAGCAGTATTGCAGCCAGGTTTGCAGCAGGCAGCATTGCAGCGGGTTTTGCAGCTGACAGCATTGCAGCAGGTTTTGCAGCTGGGAATATTGCAGCCGGTTTTGCAGCAGGCAGCATCGCAGCCGGCTTTGCAGCAGGCAGCATTGCAGCGGGTTTTGCAGCTGGCAATATTGCAGCCAGTTTTGCAGCAGGCAGCATTGCAGCCGGTTTTGCAGCTGGCAATATTGCAGCCAGGCTTGCAGCTGGCAGTATTGCAGCTGGTTTTGCAGCTGGCAATGTTGCAGCCAGTTTTACAGTCAGCAGTATTGCGGCCAGTTTTGCAGTGGCAGTATTGCAGCCAGGTTTGCAGCTGACAGTATTGCAGCTGGTTTTGCAGCTGGCAATATTGCAGCCAGTTTTGCAGCAGGCAGCATTGCAGTGGGTTTTGCAGCTGGCAATATTGCAGCCAGTTTTACAGCCAGCAGTATTGCGGCCAGTTTTGCAGTGGCAGTATTGCAGCTTGGTTTGCAGCTGACAGTATTATGGCCAGTTTTGCAGCTGCCAGAATTGCAGCCGGTTTTGCAGCCACAGGTATTGTGGCTGGTTTTGCAGTCAGCAGTGTTGCACCCGGTTTTGCAGCTGGCAGTATTGCAGCTGGTTTTGCAGCCAGCAGTATTGCAGCTGGTTTTGCAGCGCACCACGGAGCCCATGGACACCGGGGGGTTACGTGGGCGGGGAAGGGCGAATCCCTCCGCCGCCGTTTGCTCCCTCTGCTTGCAGGTTGCCCAGGTCCGCAGCCCCATTTGCACCAGCGCTGGGTCCATCCAGCCCGCGAGGTGCGGAGGGGCCACGTGTGCACACGTGGCATGTGCACATGTGTGTGCACGTGTGTGYGTGCACGTGTGGTTTYGGGTGGACGCCTGCGCGCATGCCCATGGGCCTGTGCACACGCGTGTGCGTGTGTGCACGCATGCACGTGCAGACCGGCGTTTCAGCGTCGCGTGCACGGAGCCGGCGGAGCCGCGGCCGGGGAGGGCGGCCGGGGGATGTTTGTCTTTCTGTCCGCGGCGAGGGACGATGAGGGATGGCCGGGCGCGCCGTGTCGCCAAAGAAGGAGAACTCGGCGCGGCCGGCGGGGAGGCGGGAGCGACGCTGCCCGGCCCTCGCCGGTGCCGCGGGGGCAGCGGGGCCGCGGGCACCGGGGCCTCCCGGACCTGGGGGTGCTGCTGCGGGCGCAGCCCCGCTACGAGCCGCCCGAGAGGCCACGGCGCCGCTGCCACCCCCAGCACCATCTGCCGGCAGCGGGGAGCAGGGGCACTGCAGGGGCACGGGGACATCAAGGGG